>KV908416.1:145000-155000 GCA_002005505.1 Botryococcus braunii
TCCAACCGTGATCCCGCTTCATGGTGCGCAGGCTCCTCATGTGCCTCAGCATCCCCGCCACCATTCCCGGAACCCCTAGGCCCAATCTACCCATAAATGCTTTGCAAAAAGCGCTTTACCCCAGCCTTCTATTTCATGGGCCATTGCAGCAGCCACCGTCCAAGGCTTATGGAAAGGATTCATGAATTGCGTATTTATCTCTCTCTCTCTCTCTCTCTCTCTCTCTCTCTCTCTCTCTCTCTCTCTCTCTCTCTCTCTCTCTCTCTCTCTCTCTCTCTCTCCCCCCCCCCTCTCTCTCTCTCTCTGTCTCTCTCTCTCTCTCTCTCTCTCTCTCTCTCTCTCTCTCTCTCTCCTCTCTCTCTCTCTCTCTCTCTCTCTCTCTCTCTCTCTCCCTCCCTCCCTCCCTCCCTCCCTCCCTCCCTCCCTCCCTCCCTCCCTCCCTCCCTCCCTCCCTCTTCCTCCCCCCCTCCCTCTTCCCCCCTCTTCTCTCTTTCGCTCCCCCCCCCCGCCCCACACACACACGCGCCCGCGCGCGCACAGCGCACATGCACGCGGGTTGAAAGTGGGAGTGGGGGTCAGTGTTTGTGTGATCGCCCAAGCAGGATGAAATCTACAAGATTTCAAGAATGAAAATGGACAGCCAAAGAGCACAAACGGCAAGAAGCCGTAAGCATGAGAAGGCCGCAACAGCCAATGAAGGCTGAAAGCAATCGCGGACCATGAAACCCTGAGTCATGGGCAAAGAAAGTTACCACGAAAATAAAAGAGAAAACGGTCAGTCCACATACAACAATCACTCCCAGCCACAGATCACAAGGGCCTCCAAACCTGCAACAGTCTCGAGAAAAAGCATGCGTTGAAGCCACTTCTCCTCTTTGAACTTTTCCGGGTTATACCGCGTCGCCATGTCGAAGCTGCCCCGCAACAGTTTGATCCCGTACATCCCGGTGTAGTCCTGGAATGTCTTTGGAGGCTTGTGGAGGGGTGTCACACTCTCCAAATACCTGCAGATGGGCCTATTCGCTGTGAAGATGATGACAACCATCCCATAGGCGACTGAAGATAAATCAGTTACGAAAGAATGTACAAAAAACCACATAAAGAACAGATTGAACTATTCTCAGGATCCTTCCCCAGAAAGGGGCACAATAATGTGGTACCCAAGACTTAGAAAGCCTTGGAGGTAAGATTGAAAGTACCGGGTGTTCCCTCCATCATTACTTCATCCGGTCCTTACTCTGGGGCCCAAGAGCACACGTATTCCCGCCCCCCCCCCCTCAAAAAGGATAAGGTCACAGACACAAGCGTGAGGGGCACACCCAGAGCTTGGGAGACCAATAAGTACTATGCCTTAATGCGCTCCTGTCCAACTCTGGCATTGTGACACATAAAGAAGGTACACTAGCACGATAGCCGATGGCCATGAATGATAATCTTTGCAGGCGCTCATACCACTTGCTTTGCAACAATCCTAAAACCCCATGTCTTCTCAATGTTTGGCGTGTGCCACTGCAAATACGTTGTATGCAGAGACTGCAAATACTGCACTTTCAAAATGAAAATGTTGAACAAAGCCAAGTTCGTTCCTCATATCTGTCTAGCTCAACTACCCATGAAATGTTACACAAACAATAATTGCCCCCCCCCCCCCGGTCTCTCCCCCCTCCTCTCCCCCCCCTCCCACCTGCCCGCCTCCTCTCCCCCCCCCCTCCCACCTGCCCGCCTCCTCTCCCTCCCCCCTCCCACCTGCCCGCCTCCTCTCCCCCCCCCTTTTCCCCCCTCCCTCCTGCCCGCCTCCCCTCCCCCCCTATCACACAAACACGTAATCTCTCTCTCTCTCTCTCTCTCTCTCTCTCTCTCTCTCTCTCTCTCTCTCTCTCTCTCTCTCTCTCTCTCTCTCTCTCTCTCTCTCTCTCTCTCTCTCTCTCTCTCTCTCTCTCTCTCTCTCTCTCTCTCACACACACACACACACACACACACACACACACACACACACACAAACACACTACACACACACACACACGCACGCGCACGCGCACGCGCGCGCGCACACACACACACACACACACACACACACACACACACACACACACACACACAACCACCACCAAACATTCACCTCAGTGACAAATGATTGCTTTTTAGTTGCTGTATGAGCAAAAGAAAAAAGGTTTTGAGCCCCCTTGCAGAAAAACAGAGAGCACTGGGACTATACTCCTTTGTGTAGACAGGGTGCATCAGCATGTAAGATTCGCCACTAATCTCCTTTTGAAGCCCCCGGTGTGCAATGGTGTAGTCCGCACTGAACTTTTTCCCGTCTGAGACTTTCGGCAGACCTCCTTCCACCGAGGGTGTTTGGCCATGGCTGCCGGACTTCCCAGTCTCGGGTATTTCAAAATGGAGGCGCGATCCCTGCAGGGACTAAAGGATGTCGTCCTCAGGGTGGCCATGTACTTCAGATGGCGCAGTTAGAAACATCATGGGATGCCCCTCAAATGTACACTCTCCAGTTTTACAGCTTCATTTTTGGCCTGGTGCCAAGTCCAGCGCACTGAATAGGAACATAATCCTGCCCTATTATGGATTACAAGCCTAAATTGTGTCGGCAGCAGACCTGCCCTGCTGACCTTGCCAACAAAATGGATTTACCAAGTCCAATCATGAAAATATTACCATGTTTTGGCGAGGTTGCAACCCTCCGAAGCAAACCCTATGGAACCCCCCTTCCTCCCAGACCTAGCAATAAACGAAGTGGGTGTAAGGCTGGACGTATAAGGAAGGAAGTGCAGTTGACCAGAAGAATGCAGATGGCCAAGTGGGTGGTTTCCTTTTCAAAAGGGGGGTCACGCGAGGGGAAGGTGCTTACAGACGCATGAAATTGCCGACTTGACATATGATTGGAGGACCAAAGCGGAGCACTAGCACCCAATTCTTCATACATACAATAAGAGACTGGTTGTAAAAGAGTCTGATTTTTGCACAGCTGTTCAACGAGCGGCGAAGCTCTCGCCGCCGAAGATATCAGACAACGCCGCAACATCGTATCTTCTACCTGCACCAGGAACATCTCATATAGATACGCCTTACAGATCAAGATTCAAAGGCAGAAGTCACTGAACGCCAACCCTATTCGGGTTCCTGCACAATCTCTGTCATCTCGCAAATGCACACGGAACTTCTTCATTTGCACGAGTTTCCGACATCGAAATATGTCTCTACCTAATGCATCAAGGGAAATCGCTGCCGGACATTCTACTCCAGCAAAGGGACCAGGAACCCTTTGCCGTCATCGGCCCGGTTCTCGATGTCGGCCACCACGGGTCCTTCTTGCACAAAAAAATCCAACAGCTATACGAGAACAACAAATAGTATTTTTGCTAGAATTTCCTACATTTTGGGAGAAACGCCACAACAACTCCAGAAACTTGGTACCCGAGGAGACGAGGACGCGCCTTACCTGGACCTTTACAGACTTCAATATGAATGTTTCAAAATAGTCCTCTTGGAGGACACAGTTCTTACTCCAAAAGTTTGAAGTGCTTCGCGGATGAATGATCTGCCCTTAGTCTCGGTGGACTCGCTGTGCTGCGCATGTTCCTTCTGTCTCGCTCTCGAAATATGTACGGGCAGTACCGGAAGGCATTTTAAAGGCATTAAAGACTCCGTCTCGGTCATGCATCGAGTATTCTGGGCGCAGACATGAGAGTCCGACTAGAGACTCTCGAGAGTCGACCTGAGACTGGACGGCAAGAGCCGTCATGGCTCAGCTGTGTCCGCCGGCGTGGTCTGGTCGCGATGCCCATCCATGTGCAGGAGTTTCCGCCACTCATGATTGGCAAGTGTCCAAACGACACCCGAAAGGCCACCTCAAATAAAATTTTGCATTAAAGTGGGCCAAATTGTGGACGGGGTACAAAGGAAAAAAGAAGGAAGGGCAAGTATAACCAACGTCTTCCTCGACTCCCAACAGAGAGGACCAGTGCCTGGAAGTAATGTGGCCTAGTATTGCGTTCAAGGGAACGCAATACTAGGCCACATTACCCTTGAACAAGTTGCTGAGTTTGGTATCTGTTTTCATATGCCATCGCTTGCACAACACGAGTGACCCTTAACACAGCTTCATCCCTGCATTAAATAGCACCACAGCAACTATAACAGCGCTGCTAGCAGCAGCCGCAGTGTCATGATCGGACATGTCCGCTGCAGCCGTGCTAGGGTAGAATTCTAATGGCATCACTGCACTGGCGTCTGGAAGCACAGAATTGTTGCAATGTGCGAGTATGTTTTAGTGTTGCTCCACTAACCAAGCAAAAAGCAGTTCTAATTAGGGATCCTGCATTAAGTCGCACTCTCAGCAACTATAAGAGCAGGCAGTGTCATGATCGGACAGCCGTGCTTACGTAGTACGGCACCAACGTGCTGGAGTCTGGAAGCACAGAACTACCAGCCAACTGATGACCCTACTCTTTCTTAAGTATTGCATCAGGAGGACTTAAAATTGTTGGCCTTCCCTCGTTAAAGCAAGTGAACACTAAGTGCATCGGCCGGGACCGTTACAAACTGGTATCCCGTCAGGACCTGCAGGTACCAGCTGGTACTGAGTAGTACCGCTGAACAGGGCACCTTTCCGCGCCTCAGCGCGCCTTTCCATTTTGTTTGTGATGCTATTCAGTTCTTTGCTATTGTATTCAGCATGCATGTTTTCTCCGGTTACGGAGGACAAGATTGAGAGTCGTATGGGTACTTTAGGGTTCGCCATGGGGAGGCAACCACACGAACCTCCACGAACCTGCAACTACACAGTCAACCAAACGAAACTCTGCACCGAATACTTGTGCATCCGTCTTTACTGTTTACTCTGTTTGGTTTGTGTTTGACATAAGGGTTCATACATACTGCCAACAGCTAGTCTGACTGACACTTATATTCGCATGAATACATAAGGAGTATTGCCATGACACGAAAACACACCCATGACTTGCATACACGTACACGAGATTCTGTTTTAGATACTGATCACATCTGCAATCAGAAATCCCACCCAAAGCTACAGACACAGGTACGGTTGGGACCACATGTGCATGTTACAATAACAGTTTTCACTATTATAACAGTGTATTTACTATTATCCTAGTGTAATCATTCACATGTTGGGGAACACCAACTTCACTCCTGTACCACGTCTCCGTCTCTGTGTACATCCACAAGTTGTTGGGGATCCGGATGCTGTGGATCCTTCGGATGTCGGGGTCGCCAACAACAAACCCGGAACCAATTGAATGCACATTGGTCTGTCTGTGCTTTCCCTCAAGGGCTTGGTTATGCTGGTTGGAGAAAAACAAACTTCGTGTATGTATGGGGGCCACGGCGAATATTGCAATATTCGCCGTGGCCCCCAAACATACACGAAGTAAGCTCCACCAAATGGTGGTGCTTGCATAATCTCTTCTCCGCGTGTGTTGGGTCATGCAAACTTTACCCTTTTTCTAAGGGCACCGATATCACCATATTATTCGATAGCACAGTCGATGCATACGGCTGACCGAAACGATTACCTCACTCATCATGCGTGACGCATGGTCAAAACGATTCGATAAAGGAACCTCACGGCTGATGAACAACTCGGAACTCATTACAAAAACGAAGTTACTGCAACAGCCGTGTTGGCCCTTCTACGGCCGCACGTAATGTTGTCTCTTTACGAAGAACCTATGGAGTCGCAGTACAAATTCCCCGGTGAGGCACAAGTTTTTGGTGTACTGCAGGGCTGATTTAGATTAAAGAAGTGAAGCGGCTTTACTCTTTAATCTTCACTGAAGCCTCTCCTAACCGCACACCAGGGCTGAATTTGTACAGGAAATGCTGCATTTCATCCGAGATCTGGTAGATTCAAGAAGAATAATATGAAACCTCCAATGTTCGCACATAGTCCCAATATGCTAATGTCATTTGGCTGTAATGAACGAAAGATTACATTGAGCCTTTCTTTGAGAAAGGGGTGTTGCACAAACATTATGTACAGTTCATGGTAACTAAGGCTCAAAGATCAAGACCATGCATAGTTATGCTCATTGCTCCATACATTTTGCCGTTGATCTGTTTTTTTTGAAAAGTTCTGGCATTCATCTGCGCTACTGCCAAGTCTAAGTGACATGCTTCATTCATCGCTAAGATTATACCATTGTTCTCAATGATCGCCTTAGGAAGTAACACAATTCCTATTACTATATTGTTCGTAGAGCTAAGGCTTGACAGAGCCTCTATGGGTAGTATTTCTCTTCCTATCAGGATATCTACCCCCAAACAAGCCAGCAGGAGTGTGAGAAATACCAGCATTTTGAAAATCAAGTTCAATTGGTTCAACTTGGGGTTCAGAAACAACATCACCTACAACATCAGGAAGGATTACTTGTGGAACATCCTGAACAGGACGCGGATCCAGGCCACTTGTGTAACAAGGATTGGGCTCTGCAAGAACCTGGCTCCCCGCGGGCCCTTTTTCCCCAATCTTAGTAGCATGCTGGTCAGACTCTTCATGAGTCTGATCAAGCCCCACAGCTCTTGCCATATCCAGGTTTAACTGGTCAAATCTAGCAATGCTATCATCAGTGCCCAAAGGGGCCAAATAGACAGAAGACAAGTCTTCAGCAATGTCATGCACGTTTTCATTATTGACAATGGTTTCAGAATCTTCAGGAAAACTCCTCTTCATCTTTCACCTTATTAACAAGATCAGGCATGTCATCATCATCAGACATCTTCTCGTCAGACTTAACAGATTCTCTAGCATGAACAGTTACCTTAGAATCTATCAGGACACGATAATTTTTGCTGTAACCATCATATCCTAGGAATGAACCCTCTGTACTGACAGGGCTAAATTTCCCATCTCTCCTTGACTTATCAATCATAACATAACACTTGCTCCCAAAAACACGTAAGTGGCTGATATCAGGAACAGTACCAAACCACATTTCAAAGGGTCTTTTATCATGATTTGCCACTGCAGACAAACTCCCGACATAATTGGCAGTCAGGAGGGCATCACCCCAATACTCTGCAGATAGGCCTGAGGTAGTCAGCATTGCTCTGGCTTTCTCTGGCAGAGTCCTGTTCAACCTTTCAACCTTCCCATCTTGTTGGTGTGCATATGGTGCAGTCTTTTAATGGACTGCCCCATTCTTTCTACAAAACCTTTCCATCCCAGAAAATTCAGTACCATTATCTGTTCTAATAAACTTAAAACTGCTCTCATGCTCGGTTTGCCACTCGGCCAATAAATTTGTTGCCTCTCTTGATGCATCTGCCTTTGACTTGAGTAGAATATATACATATACATATATATATATATATGTATATGTATATACATATACATATAGAGAGAGAGAGGGGGGGGGGAGGGGGGGGGGGAGGGGGAGGGGGAGGAGAGAGAGAGAGAGGAGAGAGAGAGAGAGAGAGAGAGAGAGAGAGAGAGAGAGAGAGAGAGAGAGGAGAGAGAGAGAGAGAGAGAGAGAGAGAGAGAGAGAGGAGAGAGAGAGAGAGAGAGAGAGAGGAGAGAGAGAGAGGAGAGAGAGAGAGAGAGGAGAGAGAGAGAGAGGAGAGAGAGAGAGGAGAGAGAGGGGGGGGGGAGAGCAGAGGGCGGGGGAGAGAGGGACGGGGAGGCAGGAACAACAACAAAAAAAAAAAAAAAAAAAAAAAAAAAAAAAAAAAAAAAAAAAAAAAAAAAAAAAAAAAAAAAAAAAAAAAAAAAAAAAAAAAAAAAAAAAAAAAAAAAAAAAAAAAAAAAAAAAAAAAAAAAAAAAAAGAGAGAGAGAGAGAGAGAAGAGAGAGAGAGAAGAGAGAGAGAGAGAGAGAGAGGAGAGAGAGAGGAGGCTGTTGCATGAGACAGGCAGAGGGCGGGGGAGAGAGGACAGGGTGAAGCAGGACACACACACACACACACACACACACACACACACACACACACACACACACACACACACACACACACACACACGCACACACACACAACACACACACACACACACAACACACACACACACACACACACACACACGAACACACACACACACACACACACAGACACAGAGAGAGAGAGAGAGAGAGAGAGAGAGAGAGAGAGAGTGAGAGAGAGAGAGAGAGAGCGAGAGAGAGAGAGAGAGAGAGAAGAGAGAGAGAGAGAGAGAGAGAAGAGAGAGAGAGAGAGAGAGAGAGAGAGAGAGAGAGAGGGGGGGGGGAGAGGGGAGGAAAGGAAAGGAAAGGAAGATTACATCCAAAGACCAGCCACTAGGGCTGAAGAGGACGGCAGTACAATGAATGACCCGTATCTAGCCAACTAAGGTTGCACAGCACGTGGAGGGAGGGAGGGAGAGGGGGAGAGAAGGGGGGGGGAGACTGCGCGTGTGGGCGTGTCAGGGCTGGCATAGCATCCACAGTAGCAAGAAAAGTGGCAACTCAAAAGCGTACTTTCGCCATTTGAAAATCAGAGGGATCTGTGAGAAGTGTCAGTGCGGGTCGAGAAATGCTTAGGATTCAAGTTGCTCTTTGAAGGCACTAACCTAATACTGTTGAAAATGAAAAATACATTTCCAGAGCAGGTGTCAGAGGAGGGGGAACGTGATTTCAGGAAATGAAATGAAATTAATTTCAATCAGAAGGAGATTTGAACAACCCTGCTATTTACTATTTACTCATGTCCTTGAAGTATGAGTATAATATTTCATTTTCTTCTATGCAAATCCGCCATGCCATGAACTCGTGACCATTAGGTCGCTCGAGGATCACACGTGCCCGACTGAGCCCGACTGAACCAACACACACAACAAATATCATCATGCAATCAGGTAATGCTATTGTTCAATAGCCGTTTGTAAGTGGTAATAAACTGTACCACATTCCTCTCAAAGGTCGTACTACAAAATCCGATGCTACCCTGGCCTGGCCCGCCCTGCTCATACGAAGTGAGCCCAAGGTTGCGAGCGACAAACCTGGTGCAACACAAGGCTTGTCATGGCCCAAACACCGTCTACAGCAATTCTGCCACCATAACCCCTGCAAAGTATTTTCATGGATCGACACTCATTTCTACTAAAGTTAAAACGACATTCCAAGCTTGGCACCGTACATATCAAGTGCTGACTATTTAGAAACAGCCTCTAGAAGACAAATAAGGTTATGGACACCATTAAGGCGGAAACGGAGACTGCTTTCCCAATATAGAATGCTGACACATGCAATTGATACCAAGACCTTCACAACCACTGACGATTCTGACAACACTGCTACTTCTTGAAACTCCTGCCCCGTCATTGATATGCCTACTTGCTGACCGCTCTACTCATCTGCAATAATAGGATTGAAGACACTAAAATATACTCCGCTTTGGCTATGCTTCCTTATCGAAATGTTGGAAGATGTCATAGACTAATTACGCAGGAACAGCAGAATTGTCCACCATCCAAACACTGGTGGACAGAAACAACGCGTCCACCCTTCCTTATGACATACTTTTGGGCGTGACATGTTTACCTTCACAACGGAGCAGATCCACAATCTAACCGAGGGCCAACACAGTTCAGAACCTTCTTTTCTACAAAGCCTGCTCAAGCAACCAGCAAATACTCGTCTTCTCCTCAGATCATCCCTCCACAGTCACAATCCAGCAGACAGATCCCTCCCGACTGGTCTAAGAATGCCACCACTCGAGGACTCCTTATAATGGCAGAAATGGAGGCAACTGGCACCCACATATCCACAAGTACTTCATGCAGGTACCTCTGTTTTCCCCGCCGGGGGTGTGGAGATGGAAATGCAAAACACCTGGGTACAGGGATAGTCTTTGTGCGCAACAGATGTGCATTATCTACAGTCTCCCATGCTACGTGGGGATGCCTACAATTTCATTGTGCTTTCAAAAGTATTGAAATCATGGACAATTGGGGCAGACACAAAGACCCCTTGTCAAGGAGGCCCAATAACAAAAACAAACACAACAAGAACA
>KV908416.1:160000-208693 GCA_002005505.1 Botryococcus braunii
GATAAACCAACGTTGTAGACATCAGCGCTGATAGCACTGAGATATGATATCGCAAAACAGATCTGGACGAATCGTGATCATCGTCATCCGAGCAGGGCACGAATCGTACAAGGAGACAGCAGTGCTCTGCCCGGATTATAAAGACAATTGACAAAGGTCAATAGGAACTCAATGACTGTTGCCAGACTTACTTACTGACGGTCACCCGCGCTTCTATTGTTGCAGTTATTTGGAGTTAGAAATGTTTGGAACGTGCACCCGTGCTGCGGGTAGTTTGTCACCTCCTTCAGATGCTGGAAGAGTTTTGGGATTCCCTATTTTGAGAAGAACAGCATTTTTTGGAACTCGCGCTAAGTTCAGCACAGTTGTATGTCGAGGCCGAGATCTGAAACGGAGGCTTCAGACAGTACCAACCGGGACAACGTGTGTTTTGGAAGTGAATCAAAACACGTTTGAAACGGAAGTTTTAAAGGTAACCGACTATTCTTGTCTAACTCCTGGTCTTAGTGGGGAGCCGGGAATGGTTGTGCTGTTGGTTCGTATCCCTGCGAATGCAGTCCAAAGTCAAAGTATTGTATCAAAGGGGCATTTCTAAATCCTCTCCCCAAATTTACGAAATTCAAGTTTACACTCGAGAACTGGATCCTTTGCTGGGTGCCACAGGACTGACTGAAAGGGTTTACCAGGGACAATCTACTTAGCCTAAACCTCCAACGACTATGGTGATGGGTGCAGTCTGAGAAGGTGGTCCTTGTGGACTTTTGGGCAGAGTGGTGTGGTCCCTGCAAGTTGGTTGCACCACTACTCCCTGTCATCGAGAAGGTACGGCTCGCACGGGTACCTGTTCTTGCATCTCTGCTGTTGAGTCAGGTCTAATCAACCATCTGAATCTGGGCACTTCTTTCGACTTGCTGTCCGTCCAAATGTGTGGCGTTGGTACTGGCTCTCTGGTACTGAGATAGACATACAGTGTTGACTGTGTAGTATGTTTAGGCTTCGAAAGTTGGAACCACCTACTCTGAATACAAGTTTTGGATAGCATGCTAGATTGGTTCTACTCGCCATCTGCACACTATGTGCCTCTCTTGGTCATTCAGCCATTGTGTAAGAAGACTTGATTGATCTGTGGGTTTCCCTTGTCATCATATTTGGCAGCATCATGGTAGGCCCGGCTGGACTACTTTGCTTCCCTCAGCCATGCGGTCAGTTCTGGACTTCTATTGACATATTGACAGTAGCTGGGGGACACTTCATTCTATTCACCAGAGCTAATAGAGTCTGATACTCGAGCTTTTTGTACTGACACAGTGCAACTTATGTCCGTGATGAGAGAAGCCAGGGGAGTGTTCTACAGTTTTCAGGAAGGCCACTTTAACGCCACTTTAACGGAACTCTGGGGTATATCAGGAGTTTGGAGGGTCCTTGAAGGTGGTTAAGATTGAAACTGACCCTTCACCCATCCTGGTCGAGAAGTACAAGGTAGCATCCTCTTCTTGTGGCCAAAGTATGAATGAGAATGGCACTGGTCTGTGGTGTAGTAATGCAACATGGTTCCCCATCCGTGGTTGCATACTTGGCTGGAGGGCTTGCTTTGCTTATAATCAACATCAGAGGCATTGTGTTTGGCACCGTATGATAGAAGAATTGAGAGTATTGTTTGGACATGCCTATGCTGGCGGCAAAGTTGTTACTCTATTCCAGAATGAGGGTCATTTTGACATGGTCGACTTTGCAGGTTCATGGTCTTCCAACGCTGGCGCTTTTTAAGGATGGAAAATTGGTTGAAGGCAGTTTGCGAGAAGGGGCCTTGGCCAAGAAGCCTTTGTTAGAGTACCTGCAAAAATTTGGTCTGACACCTGGGGCAAGCTAGGGCTGAAAGGTTTTGCTGCTCATTCTGCAGCTTTTCCAGTATTTTGGACTCATGTGAACGGCATATCTTGAATTTGAAGGTTATCTTTTCTTTTTTTTTTTTTTTTTTTTTTTGTTTTAAGAAAACCCTTCTTTGGCAACTCTTTGTCATCACCTCAGAGGGCTAGTCCCTTCGATTTTATTACAGAACTGTGCTGAAACAGTCTATTCCTTTAAAACTTTTTCAGGAGAAATTTGAACTGTCATTTCATTTTTTTTTTTATTTTATTTCAGGCAGATGCAATAGGTCAATGCTCTGTAATTGCATCATTTCAGAGCAGATGCTTTTATTACGTACGCATGGATATATAAGGTCTACTGATGGGGCATAGAAAGTTTTGTGGTCAATGGTGTGGGTGCTCTCCAAATAGGGACTTGTATGCACAGCTTTTGGAATTTAGGGCCCACCTATGTCGGCGGATAGTTCATATAATATCTAGATGGTGATGGGGTGTAAGTGCAATACCTTCGACTGCTGCTTCTAGGTGGATGACAATGTCGGGCATCGGCAGGCTCAGTCATCAGGGCATGTCAGTTACAGGGATACTTCACCTATGTCATTGAAGTTCAGGCTCATGACATAGGTGGTTCAGAACATTTGTAACAAGCGCGATTAGTTCGCCTTGAATTTTGAACGTCCCTTCACACAGACCAAAGTCTGTTACAGCAGACCAAACTAGGTACCTGTTCATTGCTGGGGTCATTGGTTAGGATTTGTCCGCACAACATATTGTTGATATACACTGAATGTCCATGTCGCAGCAGAGCGTCCGTCTGGACAGCAACATGGCAAAGCCCTGAAATTTAAGTGAACACACCCCCCCCCCCCGGGGGGGAAGGCATGTTCTTGCGTGTGCGCACGCGCGCGCGTGCACACACACACACACACACACACACACACACACACACACACACACACACACACACACACACACACACACACACACACACACACACACACACAGAGAGAGGGGGGGGGGTGTATGGCGCCGGTGCCCTCGCCCCTCTCTGCTGCTGCATGCGATAGCTAAATAGATCAGAACATACATGTATCGAACTTTTTGTTCTTACATACCCTTCCCCTCCATGTCTGCTGGTTCATACACACTTCGCACTCCAACAATTCAGCAGTATAGCCGGCAGGATTGGGATCCTCACTGGGATTCAAATAGTGTATCTTATATACAGCCTGTCAGTGATGTTTCGAGGGAGTATGCACCTCTGTCAGTGGTCTCAAAGTCATTTATTTACCATGTGTGCCAGCAAATGCACATGCTTCCATCTTTTTCTCAGTACATGCCATAAGCTGATTGGCAAACAGTGATTGTGCACTGGTAATGCGGGGCGAGTTAGATGTGTGCTGCGCCATGACGAGAAATACCGGCCCAAGTGGCGTCGGTGTGTTCGACACATGATTCAAACTCTGTGAATAGGATACACCATTTACTCTAAAAATGAGGTGATTGACCAAGTTTGTCTCAAAGTTGTGCTCAGCATCCGTAAAATTAGAAGCGCAACTAAGTAAAAGGGAGTTCAAGAACTGCATGCTTATAAGCAAAAGTACAAGGCAACCACTTGCGGGTAAACCATGAGGCCGATGTAAGTGAAACAACCTCCAGATGATTTGGAGTATTTACGTCCGGATACCAATTATTAGAGCCAAAGCAACAAAGCAGGCCCTGTGCTTATTGCGTGACATTGATGGAGCTTTGATGGGGCGCTTGAAAGGTGTAGGCTACAGAGACATTGAGTTTTTCGGCCAAGACGAGCACTTTTAACAGGTACTGTTCAACGTTAATCGCGTTGCTTCGGGTTGATGCCAGTTGTTGGCCTTCTCAATGGTGAAGAAGACTGGTCGCGAAGACAGCTCGAAATCGAAAAGGTCGAAAATCGAGGCCGAAAAGCACAAACGGGGTAGGCACCGATGGGTTCCAGGAAGCCTGAACACAAGAAAGTCTAACTTCAAGTCTTACGCCCTGTCACTTCATATGAAGGGGCTTCAAATTCTTGGTTAAGTCAGTGGTCTGGTGCAAACAGTTAGGCTTGCTCTGCAGCAGCGGTAGATCAGGCAGGGCCTTGGTAGCCCCCAAATGGGTTGTGCAAGGTGTGCCACTACGCTGCAGCTGGCACCTTTCCACGTTTCCAGAGAGAATGTTGGATATCATAGCGTAGCATTGAATTGTGAAGTAAACTGAAGTTTGGATGGGTAGTTGATCACAACCCGTTGTAGTCACCATCCTGCTTGAATCCAGAAATCATGATCTTCTGGCTGCCACGTCATAATTACTTTCAATGCCAGTCCAATTGTGCTCAATTTGCTCAGTCGCCGTTCCAAAGTCAAGAAGACCGGTTCTGAAAATGCTCGCTGATGGTTGATAATCATAAGCAGTGTGTAAACTTCACGTGGATTGTTTCCAGCATGCGACTTAGTGATCCTATTGTGATGGCTTCTGATCTGGGGTGAGCTTCTATAAGTGTCAGGGAAACTGACAAATTCAAAAATGAAACTGCTGCTGTATTAATACGGTGGTCCTTATTTCTTGTGGGTGCAGGAGACATTAATTTTCCGGCGGCTGCTGCTGCTGCTGCTGCTGCTGCTACTGCTGCTACTGCTCATAGGCATAGCATTTTGCCCCGGCATGGGGTCACCTTGTTCGGATGCTTATCTTGACTTCGTTACTTGCATCCGCTTTTTCTTTTCCATTTCCCTGATCCACTTTTCATTTGTCAGATAAGGACATATCAAAAATCCTGATATTAAAAGTTAAAGAGGCAAGGTCATGGTGGTCTAGAGGTAGTTAAATACTATGAGTTTATCTCAATAGCTGAGCAATCCTAGAGCAAAATTGAGTGTGTGAGCGCTGGTGTCTGTGACGGAATTGGTTGCCGTTGTGGATCTCCCTTCAAAACAGCCTTTCCCGAGCTCATGTGAGTCAGGAGGGAAGGTTGACCCATTTGCACATTTTGTGCAAGGTACCTCTGAATGGCCTGCTCCAGGGGAAGAGGGCTGCGTTACTAGGTTCTGGTTGTTTTGGAGGGCAAGTGGGATGGCCTGGCTGCGCTCTCATGAAGCGCGGCTTGGTCTTCTGAGTATGGCCCTCCTTGTCTTCCAAGGGACTGCACTTTCTCTGACCCTTCGCTACTCACGGTGAGAACCTCCATCAACATTTCTGTGCATTTACACCCAACTGCTTAGGGATCATGTCTGAGGGTTATTCCTTTTTATGAGAAGAGCAGCGTCTGACGCTTCTGGTGAAAGTGAAAGTTATGAGGTATGGGGTGTGCGATATGCATCGTGCACCTGTCCGTTTTGCGTGGATGTGTCTACAGGCAGCAGTCATCTGGATGGACTCTTCGAGTTATCTTGTACCCTATCCTCCTCACCCACTTCTTTCCCATGCTTTTCCATCTTTCGTTTTTGTATGCCGGCGGGGGGCGCATGTGCTTAGTTAGGCTTACGTCAGTCTTGCTGGAGGTCATGTCTATCGGTTATGAATTGCAGCTGCCCTTCAGATTAGTGGGAAGTCTACCGTATGCAATGACTCAGTCTAATTATTTTAGCAAGTGCGAGATAGACACTCAGGGCTTGGACTCTTGAAAACATCCCCCAGTCTTTTCCTTCTGTTTTCTTTCGTTTGTTCTTGTGCAAACATGGTACTTTGGCCGGGGACCAGGACAAGAGCAGGCAGGCCATACCTGGCATCAGTTGCTGTAATCTACACAGAGCTTATAAAGCTGCTGATATGCATTGGAGCACAGATGCGTGAAAGCGTCAGAACGGCAGGGGAACGGGACCACAGCGTGGCGGACGAAGTCCGACACCAGTTTGGGGAGATCCTTGGGAAAAGCTTCCCGATGTTTGTGCCGGCTGCGCTGTTTGTCATGCAACAGGTCCTCGTCATTGTGGCAGCCTCCCACCTAGATGCCGTCACTTTTCAAATATGTAGCCAGAGCTTCAAGATTCTGCCGACGGCTTTTTTTGCAGTTTGGCTCCTCGGGCAGTTCCTGAACCCCATGCAATGGGCCTCCTTGCCTGTTTTGGTCATCGGCGTCGTATTTGTCACTCTGAATGGCAGCACTGCTAAACAGGGAACTCCCCTGCAACCTGCTGCCAGCAGTGACCACCTCTTGCTTGGGCTTGGCGCTAGTGCCCTGTCCGGCCTATCTTCTGCCTATGCAGGTACTTTCAGGGCCCCTGGCCTTCACTAATCCCAGAGTGATGCTATTGTCGGGTTGTGTGCTCTGACCCATCATGCCCCTCTTCCCCCTCCCCCACACTCTTTCCAGACACCCCCTTTCAAACCCCCCCCTCCCTCCCCTTCGAGTAGCATTTGAATGTAGCATAGAATGCAGTATTTGGTACAGCTACAGCCGTTGGTAGTTATTGCTTTTATCTTCAATGCTCCTGTCCTGCTTCGTGTTTGTAGGATGTTCTTTACTCCTTAATCCTTGAGGGGGTGTGGGCATTCCGTAGCAGGTGTGTGCCCTGAGGACTTAAAAGCACTGAATGTCATGTATCAAAAGTTTCCAGTCCTTTGCCATGTTAAAACCCTTGCGTACGCTCTTCATCCTCGTAAAAGTAGGCATACATTTCTAAGGGAATGCCTTCATACAGTTGAGATCTAAATATTCGAGCTTTTGAACTGGGGTGTCTCAGTATGCTCACGCTCACACCTAGGCAGGATGTTCTGTTGAGTTCTCTCTAACTTATGGTTAATCTCATGAGTTTTGGAGTGACGTCTTCGAGTAACACTGTTCTGAACGGGTATATTTGCCATTACGTAAGCTCGACAGGTGGAATGGCTGTATGGGCAGGTGTATACTTCGAGAAATATGTCAAGGGGAAGATGGGGCAGACACTCTGGATTCGCAACTTGCAGCTTAGCATTTATGGTCTACCACTGGCAGTTATGTACTCAATACTGAAGGATGGCCGGTAAGAAATTCTTTTTGGCGCACTTTGTATTGATGGGTTTTGGTGTATCTGAATCATGTTCCTGTCAATGCGGCCAGCTTTGGTAATGCATAGGTTTACCAGACAGGGTGATGTCCTGGATCCCGTGAATCTGTCTGATGTGGGGTGTTGACATATGCATGCACCTCTTTCAAGCGTGTGTTGTCCCAGTATGACATCAGGACGGTCAACTTGACGGCAGACCTTCTCTCTTCCTCCAAAACGAGACGCTCCTTGCCAGCAGCCCCCGTTCGTAGGTCAGATGATGTTGTCTATCTTCAATGTACTGCTTGGATGTGATCAGGTCGATCGTTGTGGAAGTAAAGGTTCCTGTTTGGGGTCCGGTATCTGCTGTGGTGATTCGAAAGATATGAGCAGGATCACGGGAGGGAGAGCGTCGCATCTCTCTCTCTCTCTCTCTCTCTCTCTCTCTCTCTCTCTCTCTCTCTCTCTCTCTCTCTCTCTCTCTCTCTCTCTCTCTCTCTCTCTCTCTCTCTCTCTCTCTCTCTCTCCCCCCCCCCCCCTCTGTGTGTGTGTGTGTGTGTGTGTGTGTGTGCGTGCGTGCGAGAGAGAGAGAGAGAGAGAGAGAGAGAGAGAGAGAGAGAGAGAGAGAGAGAGAGAGAGAGAGAGAGAGAGAGAGAGCGAGAGAGCGAGAGAGCATGCGTGTAGAGGGGGTGTTGCGTGTGGGTGTATGAGAGATGGGGGAGGCAAAGAGACAGAGAGAGATGGGACCAGTGAGGAAAGTGGTCTGGACTACAGTAGACGATGGCTGTTGTTGCTGTGAGTATGTATGGTCCGTGGCATGTCGTTGTGGGGATCCACGTGGATGGCTCAAACTTGTCAGGATATTTTGCAAGCTGTTATTGCTCAATCCCAGTAATCTATGCTTAGGAGGGACGAGTGGGATTTACAAAGTGCCGGAGTTTGTGCAGGGAAATCAAAGAGGCAGGCTTCCTGCAGGGTTTCGACATCCTGGCTTGGTCCGTGGTTGCCCTGCAAGTATTTGGAGGCTTGATCGTGGGTATGGTTGTCAAATATGCTGACAACATCCTCAAGAACTTCGCAAATGCGCTCTCCGTCATTTTTACAGTTCTGGGTGCCATCCCGCTCTTTGGGCAATGGCCCAGCTTTTGGTTCATCATCGGCATTGCTGCAGTCATGTGTTCGGTCTTCATGTACAGCGGCACTATCCCAGATGTAAGCTGCATTTCTACCTTGCTTAATTGTCGTAGCTGAAGAAGGCTGACAGGGAAGGTCGCAGCTTAGGAGGTTGGGAGGGCAGGACATGTGGTTGCCATTACAGCAGCGGGACAGGAGAGAGGGGGTGCTGCCTTGCTCCCCACCCCCTCCCATGCTGTGCATAATCTTTCTCTGTGTGTGTGTGTGTGTGTGTGTGTGTGTGTGTGTGTGTGTGTGTGTGTGTGTGTGTGTGTCTCTGTCTCTGTCTCTGTCTGTGTCTCTGTCTCTGTCTGTGTGTCTGTGTCTGTGTGTGTGTGTGTGTGTGTGTGTGTGTGTGTGTGTGTGTGTGTGTGTGTGTGTGTGTGTGTGTGTGTGTGGTGGGAATTGGAACGTGGTTTGTTTTGCCTCGTATGGTTGGCATTCCTGAGGGCTAAGTGTGGTGTGGGCCTGCAGCCGGGTCTGGCTTCTTGTGCCAAGCATGCCAGCTGGGCAAACATGTACGGCATCCTGTCATGTGATGACTGTGCAGCAGGGGGCCGTCGCCGCAGCTCTGATGGTGGTGGAGGGCTGTCGCCTGCCATTCGCTGGTGCTTGCGGGCCATGCTCTTGTGCACGGCTGCCATTGGCCTAATTGTCTTCACATTGTCCGCCCCAGCGGTCACCCATGAGGTGATCCCTTTGCATGATAACAGGCTTTTTACGCTTCTCAGGAGAATAAGTTGTGGTCGTGGGGACTCAGTGCCTTTCTGGTCAGGTGGATCAGACATTTAGCACTACCAACCGTAGACCCCATGTACATCCCAAACAGCAATGATGATCAGGTTGTAGCCAGCACCTTCGATAATCCCTGGGAACTTGTTTGTGAAGGGGATGCTTCTGAATCCCCTCCCATCCGCCTCCAGTGCTTCTTCCTTGTATGTGGGTTATGAACGTGCCTGCACTGGAGAGAAATCCCCCATTCATCAACGTGGCGCATGCACACACTCACACACACACCTGCGCACACACACACACACACACACACTCACACTCTCTCTCTCTCTCTCTCTCTCTCTCTCTCTCTCTCTCTCTCTCTCTCTCTCTCTCTCTCTCTCTCTCTCTCTCTCTCTCCCTCTCTCTCTCCCTCTCCCTCTCCCTCTCCCTCTCTCTCTCTCTCTCTCTCTCTCTCTCTCTCTCTCTCACTCTCTCTCTCTCTCTCTCTCTCTCTCTCTCTCTCTCTCTCTCTCTCTCTCTCTCTCTCTCTCTCTCTCTCTCCCCCCCCTCTCTCTCTCTCTTAACACACACACACACACACACACACACACACACACACACACACACACACACACACACACACACAGTTGTGATAATCATGCTTATGTTTTGTGGAGCACGTTTGCATATGAGCAAGTGGACCGGGGCCTTTCTGCATTGTGGCCGGGCCTGGCAACCTTGTGGGAGGGGGAGCCGCGGAAGTGGCTGCATGCTCGCTACTAGCAAAATGCATCTGGGTGCCGACAGTAGTTGCCGGGTCCCATTACGCAGAGCCTGATCGCCCTCGTCACGCGTGAGGTGCATGCATTGCTCGGGCGGCAGGGCCTCGGAGATGACGGACGGGTGCTGGGGCGCCGCGGTGGAATGACCGCAGGGGTTGTGCACCTGCACGACCCTCGAATTGTGGCCGGATTCGAGGCGCACCGCCCCAGGATGCTGCAGGCTGTCTCCCACCTACAGTGGCTTGTCTCGCGGCAAACTGCCCAGCCTTATGTATCGCTTCCTTACAAGAGTATGCGCATGCTTCTGTTGCTCTTTCCATTTCTCTTACCTGCCCCCAGCCATGATGTTGTGAGTGGCTGTGCGTGCCTCACTCCCCACTGCTGCACTTTCCCCATTTTGCTCTCCTGCTGCTTCCCTTGTTGTAGCCTGTTTGTGCATCCTTTTCTTCCCCAATTCTTTTCCTCTTCTTTTTTTCTCTCCCCCCCCACCCCCCCTTTTTGCGGCAATTCTTTTCCTCTTCTTTTTTTTCTCCCCCCCGGCCCCTCCTCTTTGCGGCACCTATATGCACAGGAGGACTGCCCTCGTTGCACTTGTTACTCTTGCTTCTTACCGGAGCGCATGACTGGGTCTAGCATATGTTTTTCGTCAGGAGGAGTTATGGATTAGTTGCAGGTATTGCTGCTGAGCACGTCCAATCCTGATTCTGTGAGGGGGCCTGTCTTCCCATGTTGGTTGTAGCATTGAACATAGGGGCAGGCACTGTATTTTGAAACACTGTGAAAGTATCTTTGCATTCACCACAGTGCAGCCCATTGGGTTTTAAAGGACGCAGGGATTCTTTGAGGTGTGGCACATGTTTATTGTTGAGACTGTTGAGGGGCTTCAGTCCCATATCTGTACACATCGTTTCTGAAAGCAAAAGGCCTTTGCTTGCCACAGGGCGAAGGAGACATTCCTGACAGCAGGGATAATAGGCCTTTTGCTGATTGAAATCATGAAGGGCGGCACGGCACGGCCATGATGGTAGGGGAGTTCCACATCAATGCTCATCTGCACCATACGGATGGAATGACTTCGTCATTGTTTGGCTTGACCTCTGGGCGAGTTGAGCTGCGGGAGAGAGTGGAAAATATTTGACATGCTCCTGTTCAAGCAAGCCTTGGTAGTACAATTTGCTCTTAGGACTGTCTCTGTAGTCTCTTCACCAAGGTTAGATAAAAAAGTAGTCTTGGTGTTGACTATACAGGTCATTGTGACAGGAGGATTAGGGGTAGTTGGCTTGTGGCCATGTTGTGGCTTTGTGGAGTGTCAATGTCACTGACCTGAGGTCTTGGGCAGACACTTCTCCTGGTAAGGTTTTTGGAGCACTCTTAGGGACTTCCGAGATGTTCCTCCTGCAGGTTTTTCTTCAGAATTTCTGAGGTCATTTCTGCAGCTGCTGCGCATGCAGAAAAGACTTTGCCGGGGTCGACTGTAAACAGTGGCATCCCGCAACACCAAGGTTTTATGTTGCTTCTGGCGTGCTAGTTGACAACAGCAGCTTCATTTTCTCTGCACCTGCTGATTGGCATCAGTGGCAATTGAAAACGAATGGCCAAAAGGCATTCCCTCACTCACCGTGCCATTTAGACCTGTCAAGTTGCTCAAAGGCCATGGTGCTCATGGGACGCTGTGCTTCATCTGGTGCCGCCATGGGGTTTTTCAAAACATGGCTGCCGGCCTTTAAAATCAAGAGTGAAGCCTATTCTAACCGCATACCATAAATCCATCATGTAGGGACGCGGAATCTAGGGGCCAAATGTTTTGTCTTTTATCCTAGCAGTATTATTGCTATCCTCAAAATTGGTTCAAATAGCCCATCTGACAAAGGATTGAATGTTGTATCAAGGGTGCATGACAAGTGCATGGTTTGATGGACATGGCCAACTATTCATGCTCTCAAACTTGTTTGGCGGGCAACCGACACTAGTGAAATTGTTGTTGGTTCTTTGCCTGTTCTACATGCGGGGTTCTGTGACCAGTCTCAGATGCCACGCCATTGCCCCCTCAAAGAATGGCTAGCTGTTTCTGTTTTGACGTACGTGGTATGAACGGTAATCTAGATGCAGCTTTGCAGTTTCCCGTACTGTCTAAGAATCACGAGAAAGCCATTGGAAGTCTGTGTGGTTCCGCAATGACAACTAGGGACCTCTGTATCATCGCAGGTGGTGGCCTGGCTATGGTAATAGAAATGCAAGGCCTCAAGCTCGCCCGCGCTCGCCTCTCTCTCTCTCCTCTCTCTCCTCTCTCTCTCTCTCTCTCTCTCTCTCTCTCTCTCTCTCTCTCTCTCTCTCCTCTCTCTCTCTCTCTCTCTCTCTCTCTCCTCTCTCTCTCTCTCTCTCTCTCTCTCTCTCTCTCTCTTCTCTCTATCTCTCTCCCCCCTCTCTCTCTCTCTCTTCTCTCTCTCTCTCTGTGTGTGTGTGTGTGTGTGTGTGTGCACGTGTGTGTGTGTGTGTGTGTGTGTGTGTGTGGTGTGTGTGTGTGTGTGTGTGTGTGTGTGTGTGTGTGTGCGTGTCCCGCCCCCATCTCCTCCCTCCCTCTCTCCCTTAAGGGTGGCACATGTGGTGCCGACTGCTTCGTATGCCTGTGAGATTTGGGGTGGGCGCTCTTTTAGTTCACCGGCTACTGCAACATCTGCTATGCTTTTAGAGTCTGATGACTCGGTCTTGCTGAAGACTGATGCTGGGAGTGCGCCCCTTGGGACGCCCCGAGTTTGTTAGCTGAGTTGGGGTTTCAACCCCTCTAGAGATCTCCCATCATTGGCTCACTGCAGATTACCATACTTACGCAGGAGAAGCTCCATGTGCCCCCTCAATTTGCCATTAAAGAGACCAAAGGGGCCCCCCATACCCCCAACAGAGGATAACATAACACCTTATACGACGGGGAACGTTACCGCTTCACAAACCTATGAAAGGAAGGGGGTGTCTCAGGTGACGAGGGAAAGACAATGACGTCTGCTTTAGCTGGAGTAATACGCATATAGGAAGAGCGACACCCAATGCACAACGGCATCAATGGTTTCTTGCAAACCCTCTGCCGGTGTAGCAAGATGTGCCAAATGATCGGCGAACATTATGTATATACGTATACATATATGTAACATGGGCCCCATCGCTAGTCTGGGGACCACGTCCAGGACATGCAGCCCAAAGGTGCCTCAGGAGTCCATCAGCCTAACCTGCTAAGGAAGGAAATACTACATCCAGAATAAGGTGGGCTTATCGGGGACCCCAGGGGTGAAGGGTCACCACAATAGCTGAATGGTTCTGACGAAGAAGATTTAGGAAATGGAAGATGGGGGCGAAAGCCCTGAAGTCCAACCCCAACACTTCCGGCGATTTGACATCGTGGCTATAACCTCCCTCCCCCCCTCCCCCCGATAGACTTATAACGAAAACCTTGAAAAACCCGGAAGGATAATGTCACATGGGTCCCAGACCATACATGTATATCCCCCCCCCCCCCGGGGGTCCCAACACATCCCACCATATCCATATATTGAACAGACACTGATTAACACCCATACACAATATATTCGGATGAGGGACTATTGTCTTGTAAGTTTTGTTAGAGAAATAGAAACTAACATGTAGACCCTAGGTATTTGAGAGACATGTTGGGTCATTTCATAATAGCATGTTTGTGAGCCACATCTTAGCAATAGAGGGCTTCATAAGACTTATAATGCATATATACAAGAAGGTAGAGTTGTACTGCACTGGGGTGTACTTGTACTGCATGGTACTTGAATAAGTATTGAAACTTATAGTTGGTTTTATGGGCCATGGTACAAAATCGGCCTGTTTTCTGCCTGTTTTCTATTTGAGTACACTAGGCATGGATCTCATCGGTCGTGGGACTTTAGTCCGACGGTGCTTGGTGTCTGATCCGTGATTCGTAGCGGTTGTGAGTTAAAGTTCCGAGTCACTTAGATTCGAGACTATCATCGGCGTAGATCCGTACTGTTCATCGACGACCTAGGTCGAATCATGATGTACATTGAAATTCCAGTGCATAGTAGTGATAGGATGCAAACTTGATCGTGCCCGTACGCTGTCAAGATCTGGAGTTGCAAACCTGTTAAGAGGCTAATTAATAAATATTCTCCATTGCTAGTATATATAGGGAAGTGCTCTAGTGATGCAGGTAGTTCTGAATGCTCCATCAGACTCCTGTGCCATTTGCTTTGTCGTGCCGATTTCCACGCCTGAAGCTTTCTTAAGAGCACAGTTTACACAACTCTGAGAGAGTGTGTTGTACAGGTGATTGCAACATCCTTAGTTAGGTGTTTATTGTAAGTAGTTCTGAATGCTCCATCAGACTCCTGTGCCATTTGCTTTGTCGTGGTGAAGTCCACGCCTGAAGCTTTCTTGAGAGCACAGTTTATCAACAACTCTGAGAGAGTGTGTTGTACATGAGAATAATACAAATCTGAATAGTATATATTGATGATGCCATTTGTCGTAAATAGTTTAATTTCCTCGTGTCCTTACCTGTCAAGGACAGGAAAAAAAAATACACAGATTGGATGGGAATCCTGGATTAGGAGGATGGTGCAGAATCCCGCCCCTGCCCCCAACGGTTGTAGAGGCACAACTAGAGATAAAAGTGAATGTATCAGTCTCAGGCCCCCAGTGCCCCAATAGTCACGTGTCGACAGCCGAAGAGCTGCAGGTGTAAAAGATATATAGATCGGGCAAAATTATGTTTGAAAGGGAAAAGAACAACAAGAAAAGAGAAAGGTGGGAAGGAGACAAGGGGGGGGGAGGGTATAGGGGAGAGAGAGAAGGGGGGGGAGAGAGGGAGAGGAGAGAAAGAGCGGGGGAGGAGGGAGGGGGTTGGAGAGAGAGAGAGAGAGAGAGAGGGAGAGAGAGAGAGAGAGAGAGAGAGAGAGAGAGAGAGAGAGAGAGAGAGAGAGAGAGAGAGAGAGAGAGAGAGAGAGAGAGAGAGAGAGAGAGAGAGAGTTGGAAAATTAGACACTAACATGCATACCTTAGGTATTTGAGAGACATGTTGGGTCATTTCACAATAGCATGGTTGTGAGCCACATCTATCATTAAAAGGCTTTATAATACTTATAATGCATATAAACAATAAGTTACAGTTGTACTGCACTAGGATGTACTGGTACTGTGTGGTACTTCAATAGTCATTGACACTTATAGTGTTTTATGGGGGCCATGGTACAAAAATCGGCCTATTTTCTGCCAGTTTTCTAGTACGGTATACTCAGTCCGGATCCCACCGATCGTGAGACTTTAGTCCTGCGGTCCTTAGCGTTTGATCCGTGATTCGTATCGGTTGTGAGTTAAAGTTCCGTGTCACTTAGATTCGAGACTATCATCGACCGAGATCCGTGCTGTTCATCTACGACAATGTCGAATCATGAGGTACATTGAAATTCCAGTGCATAGTACTGATGGCATGCAAACTTGATCGCGCCCGTACGAGTTCAAGATCTGGAGTTTCAAACCCGTCAGAAGGCTAATTAATATGTAGTCTCCATGGTTAGAATAAATAAGGGAGTGCTCTAAGAGGTCAGGTAGTTCTGAGTGCCCTAAAAGACTCCTGTGCCTATTTGCTTTGCTGTGTCGTAGTACACTGCTGAAGCTTTCTGTGATCTGCAAAGATCCAAAGGTGTTATATTAATCATAAATGATGACTATACTCACAAGTATATCATCCATGTACTTAATCAGTTTGACCAAGACATACATAGTCGACAGCGTCAAACTGATGAACAATTCACGTATAGCAATTGCTTCCACAGAAGTTACTCACAACAAGTGAGAGAGAAAGAAAGCAATTCACATGAGTCCATTCAGGAGTCGGCTTAACAAGCCAAAGAGATCGAATGACTTACAAACTACTGTCGGACGAATACACACACTAACTAGTCTTACCTGCAAAGATCCAAAGGTGTTATATTAATCATAAATGATGACTATACTCACAAGTACATCATCCTGTGAACACACTAACACCTTTAGTTCATTGCATATGATGAACCTTATCTATAAGCACCCCTCAGCCGTCACATAGCTGACTTACCATGTACTTAATCAGTTTGACCAAGACATACATAGTCGACAGCGTCAAACTGATGAACAATTCTGCAACATTCACATACCCATATTAGTCTCTGATCATCAAAACGGCACTTATGGCCGTGATCAAAAACATGACCGGCAGAGCCCCGACTTACCACGTATAGCAATTGCTTCCACAGAAGTTACTCACAACAAGTGAGAGAGAAAGAAAGCAATTCACATGAGTCCATTCAGGAGTCGGCTTAACAAGCCAAAGAGATCGAATGACTGCCTGGTGGTCCGGGTTCTCTGGCTATCTGTACTCAGATCAGCGCGTGGGAAACGCACTGTCCAGCACTGCTACTGGCCTTTTTCACGAACATTAGGACATGCTCAGGGTTCCTATCCACAGAATTTGGACCCTTATCCTACAGTAACACATTTATTAACTCTAGATGCATGTCTTCCAGCCACTAAAGGCTGGAAGGTATTTACAGCCATAGAATAAATATCTCTCAATGCATTAATACTCATAGAATGATCGTTCATAGCCATTGTCAAGATGTCTTTACCTTGAGTTAACTGCTTGGTTAACTTACAGCTAATTATTACATGTGATTGTACCTTCACACACGCACGCACGTTAATGAACATGACATAATGAAGTACAAAACCCAACAATCTTCCCCTTGCTTCACATGTCAGTTAATTAAAAGCAGGTCCTGACACACCCAATTTAGCCCTATGCTTCTCAAATGCAGCAGATGCCAGTGGTTTGGTAAACATATCTGCTACATTTTCAGATGTAGCAACATAGACAGGGTCAATCTGCCCCCAAGCCACTTTCTCACGTGCATAATGATAGCTGATGCTGATATGCTTAGTGAACTTTGACACTATGTGCTTTTTCAAGTGCTGTATAGCCCCTTGATTGTCACAGAATAGCTTGACAGTCTTCACTGTGACTCCAAGCTCTTCCAGCATACCACCCATCCACATTACCTCCTTTACTGCCGCAGCAGTCGCAACAAATTAAGCTTCCACAGTAGATGTAGACACTGAAGATTGCTTCTTGCTGCACCAAGACACTGCTGACCCGTTTAGAAGAAGAACAAACCCTGTGGTTGATTTTCTTCCATCCAAGTCACCAGCAAAATCTGCATCCACGTATCCCACCAACTCATTGTCACCAGAGTTAGTGTACGTTATGCCCATTTCCTTAGTGCAATTTAAGTACCTCAGTACTCTTATAGCACCATTCCAATGCGCTGTCGTAGGTTGCCCCCTGAACCGACTCAAAACCCCCACAGCCTGAGCTATGTCAGGCCTAGTTGTGGTAGCTAGGTATTGTAGTGATCCCACGAGCTCCAGATACCTGTGACCCTCTGGCAATGGTGTGCCTGCTCCTACCTGCTCACCACCAGCCCCCAAGGGTGGCTCTGGATTTTGTGAAGTGACAAACCCATGCGCCATTGGAGTATCAACATCCCTGCCTTGTGCAGGAAGTCCATACTCCTCCACCAGCCTCTCAATTTTTAATACGTTAGTCATCTTGAGGCTCCCAGTGGTCTCATCTTTGGTGATTTCACATCCCAGAAAGGATTTAATCTCACCAAGATCATGAATAGAGAAACTACAAGTGAGCTTAGATTTGACTTGCTCAATGGTTTCCCCTTCCTTGCATACAATCAACAAGTCATCAACATAAGTCAGCAAGTAAACATGTGACTCATAGGATTCCTTGTTGACAAACAGTGATGAATCGCTTTTGCAGGCAGTAAAGCCAAACTTGCTAAGCTCTTCAACAAGGCGCTTATGCCACGCACGTGGGGCCTGCTTCAGGCCATACAATGATTTCAGAAGCTTACATACTCTACTCGAATCACCATTAGAGAAACAGGGGGGTTGAGTTACATAAATTTCCTCCTCGAAGGACCCATTAAGAAAGGCAGTTTTAATGTCTACCTGATGTACCCTCCATCCCTTAGCGTTTGCCAGATTCAGAAGCACACGCCTGGATGAGTGTGTACTGACAGGAGCAAAAGTCTCAAAATAATCCACCCCTGGTCTTTGTTTGCATCCTTGTGCCACAAGCCTCGCCTTGAACCTGATTACATCCCCAAAACCATCAGTTTTAATTGCATAAACCCACTTCAGTGGGATCACCTTGGCATGGGAAGGCTTGTGACAGTATTCAAATGTCTCATGAGACTCAATTGAGTCCATTTCCTCATTCATAGCCTCCTTCCAGTATACCTATTGAGGTGAATTCCTCGCCTCAAACCAATCGTTAGGGATTTTTACATTCCTAGAGGATAGGAACTCCTTCTCCTTTGCACCATTTTGGTTAGGTGATGTGACCCTTGTTGCTCCTGCTATCGCATCGTCTTTGACAAAGTAAGATCCAGGTATATACTTACCAGGTTGAGCAAGTGTCTCTCTAAGATCATACCTACTCATCCCACCTCTTACCCTGTCCTGCGCCTCATCCCCACTGTCAGACTCCTGTGATGAGCGGTCCTGATCCGAGTCACTACCGGGATCATTTTCACCATCTCCTGGCTGTTCCTGCTCATCCCCAGGGCCCATTGACCTCTTCCCCTGAGACGCCTGGACCATGTGTATCCCTGTTCCCACTCTCTTCCGCCTGAGCTTGTTGCCTTAGTACTTCATTGAGTCTCTGCAACACTTCTAGGTTAGCTGGTAGGATTTGGTCTTCTCCCCTCCCAGTTTCCCTGTTCATGTCCACTGCCTCAGCAATGTCAACTGGGACAAAATCCCAGTCCTCTTCGTCTGCAGAGCTTGGCACCTGATCACAGTTTACATCACGTGGGAAATCAGGGGGCAGTTGGGTATCAGTAGAGAGAGTGTGGATACCCAATTTGTCTTTAAAAAATTTCACATTTTTTGACACCTTGATCTTATCCCCAACCAGCACTCTATATGCCTTA
Organism: Botryococcus braunii; assembly: GCA_002005505.1. Taxonomy (NCBI): domain Eukaryota; kingdom Viridiplantae; phylum Chlorophyta; class Trebouxiophyceae; genus Botryococcus; species Botryococcus braunii. Next base: position 178,540 of record KV908416.1, read on the forward strand.
GATGCTGGTTCGTACCCGACAAACATTCCTGCCTCTGATCTAGGAGAAAAGGCAGATAGATCCTTGTCAGGCGTTTTGATGTATGCCAGACAGCCAAATATCCTCAGTAATGAACAGCAGGCTTCCTGCCAAATAATAGCTCATAAGGGGTAGCAGTCTTCCCCTTAATTGCCCTGAGGTTTAGTAACCTAACAGCAGTAGGCAGCGCTTCGGTCCACAAGCTTTGTGGAGCCTTAGCCTGTAGCAGCAACATTCTAACCTTCTCTTTCAAGGAACGGTTAAAGCGTTCCGCCCGGCCATTTTGTTGCGGGGTATAAGGGGCAGACGTCTCGTGTCTTATCCCCTTTGACTGAAAGAACTCACGCAAATCTGAGTTTACAAACTCAGTCCCTCTATCAGTCCTGACAGCTTTTACAGTATGGCCAGTCTGATTTTCTAAGTACAGGAGAAATGCTCTAACAGCATCACCCACCTGAGACTTCAGGACCAATGCCCTTGCAACACCCGCCTTTGAGAAATCATCCAGCATGGTGACATGTATCTCTCTCCTCAGCACCCGGTACAGGCAGTTCACCCACAATATCCATGTGGACAATCTCTAATCGCTCTGTAGCCGTTGCCCGAGAGCGTGGGTAGCTCTCTCTAGTCTGCTTCCCCAGGACACAAACCTCACAATGTGAGTGACCATGATTGCAGGGTGATAATGACGTCTCAATGCCTTTCACCATATCTTCGGTTTGCAAGCTTCCATGTTTTTACTGCTAGGGTGTCCTAGTCTTGCATGCCATAAGTCGTACTCTGAACACTTGTGTGCAATGCCAGCAACATGGGGCAACTTTACTGACTGACAAATCACTGAGCAGAAGTATAGTCCTCTTTCTTTTGTCACTTCTACTTGAAACGATGACTTCTGACAGCAACATGTGTGACTTCTCCTAGTGGATTTGTTGAAAATTTTAAACCATCAACAACTCCAGCAGACACTGACATTAAATTTTCCAATGCAGTTGGAACAAATTCAACATCTCTCATATGCATGTATTTCCCTGNAAAGTGACATGAAAACATGACGGCAGAGCCCCGACTTACCACGTATAGCAATTGCTTCCACAGAAGTTACTCACAACAAGTGAGAGAGAAAGAAAGCAATTCACATGAGTCCATTCAGGATCGGCTTAACAAGCCAAAGAGATCGAATGACTGCCTGGTGTCCGGGTTCTCTGGCTATCTGTACTCAGATCAGCGCGTGGGAAACGCCTGTCCAGCACTGCTACTGGCCTTTTTCACGAACATTAGACATGCTCAGGGTTCCTATCCACAGAATTTGGACCCTTATCCTACAGTAACACATTTATTAACTCTAGATGCATGTCTTCCAGCCACTAAGCTGGAAGGTATTTACAGCCATAGAATAAATATCTCTCAATGCATTAATACTCATAGATGATCGTTCATAGCCATTGTCAAGATGTCTTTACCTTGAGTTAACTGCTTGGTTAACTTACAGCTAATTATTACATGTGATTGTACCTTCACACACGCACGCACGTTAATGAACATGACATAATGAAGTACAAAACCCAACAATCTTCCCCTTGCTTCACATGTCAGTTAATTAAAAGCAGGTCCTGACACACCCAATTTAGCCCTATGCTTCTCAAATGCAGCAGATGCCAGTGGTTTGGTAAACATATCTGCTACATTTTCAGATGTAGCAACATAGACAGGGTCAATCTGCCCCCAAGCCACTTTCTCACGTGCATAATGATAGCTGATGCTGATATGCTTAGTGAACTTTGACACTATGTGTTTTTCAAGTGCTGTATAGCCCCTTGATTGTCACAGAATAGCTTGACAGTCTTCACTGTGACTCCAAGCTCTTCCAGCATACCACCCATCCACATTACCTCCTTTACTGCCGCAGCAGTCGCAACAAATTCAGCTTCCACAGTAGATGTAGACACTGAAGATTGCTTCTTGCTGCACCAAGACACTGCTGACCCGTTTAGAAGAAGAACAAACCCTGTGGTTGATTTTCTTCCATCCAAGTCACCAGCAAAATCTGCATCCACGTATCCCACCAACTCATTGTCACCAGAGTTAGTGTACGTTATGCCCATTTCCTTAGTGCAATTTAAGTACCTCAGTACTCTTATAGCACCATTCCAATGCGCTGTCGTAGGTTGCCCCCTGAACCGACTCAAAACCCCACAGCCTGAGCTATGTCAGGCCTAGTTGTGGTAGCTAGGTATTGTAGTGATCCCACGAGCTCCAGATACCTGTGACCCTCTGGCAATGGTGTGCCTGCTCCTACCTGCTCACCACCAGCCCCCAAGGGTGGCTCTGGATTTTGTGAAGTGACAAACCCATGCGCCATTGGAGTATCAACATCCCTGCCTTGTGCAGGAAGTCCATACTCCTCCACCAGCCTCTCAATTTTTAATACGTTAGTCATCTTGAGGCTCCCAGTGGTCTCATCTTTGGTGATTTCACATCCCAGAAAGATTTAATCTCACCAAGATCATGAATAGAGAAACTACAAGTGAGCTTAGATTTGACTTGCTCAATGGTTTCCCCTTCCTTGCATACAATCAACAAGTCATCAACATAAGTCAGCAAGTAAACATGTGACTCATAGGATTCCTTGTTGACAAACAGTGATGAATCGCTTTTGCAGGCAGTAAAGCCAAACTTGCTAAGCTCTTCAACAAGGCGCTTATGCCACGCACGTGGGCCTGCTTCAGGCCATACAATGATTTCAGAAGCTTACATACTCTACTCGAATCACCATTAGAGAAACAGGGGGTTGAGTTACATAAATTCCTCCTCGAAGGACCCATTAAGAAAGGCAGTTTTAATGTCTACCTGATGTACCTCCATCCCTTAGCGTTTGCCAGATTCAGAAGCACACGCCTGGATGAGTGTGTACTGACAGGAGCAAAAGTCTCAAAATAATCCACCCCTGGTCTTTGTTTGCATCCTTGTGCCACAAGCCTCGCCTTGAACCTGATTACATCCCCAAAACCATCAGTTTTAATTGCATAAACCCACTTCAGTGGGATCACCTTGGCATGGGAAGGCTTGTGACAGTATTCAAATGTCTCATGAGACTCAATTGAGTCCATTTCCTCATTCATAGCCTCCTTCCAGTATACCTATTGAGGTGAATTCCTCGCCTCAAACCAATCGTTAGGGATTTTTACATTCCTAGAGGATAGGAACTCCTTCTCCTTTGCACCATTTTGGTTAGGTGATGTGACCCTTGTTGCTCCTGCTATCGCATCGTCTTTGACAAAGTAAGATCCAGGTATATACTTACCAGGTTGAGCAAGTGTCTCTCTAAGATCATACCTACTCATCCCACCTCTTACCCTGTCCTGCGCCTCATCCCCACTGTCAGACTCCTGTGATGAGCGGTCCTGATCCGAGTCACTACCGGGATCATTTTCACCATCTCCTGGCTGTTCCTGCTCATCCCCAGGGCCCATTGACTCTTCCCCTGAGACGCCTGGACCATGTGTATCCCTGTTCCCACTCTCTTCCGCCTGAGCTTGTTGCCTTAGTACTTCATTGAGTCTCTGCAACACTTCTAGGTTAGCTGGTAGGATTTGGTCTTCTCCCCTCCAGTTTCCCTGTTCATGTCCACTGCCTCAGCAATGTCAACTGGGACAAAATCCCAGTCCTCTTCGTCTGCAGAGCTTGGCACCTGATCACAGTTTACATCACGTGGGAAATCAGGGGGCAGTTGGGTATCAGTAGAGAGAGTGTGGATACCCAATTTGTCTTTAAAAAATTTCACATTTTTTGACACCTTGATCTTATCCCCAACCAGCACTCTATATGCCTTAGATGCTGGTTCGTACCCGACAAACATTCCTGCCTCTGATCTAGGAGAAAAGGCAGATAGATCCTTGTCAGGCGTTTTGATGTATGCCAGACAGCCAAATATCCTCAAGTAATGAACAGCAGGCTTCCTGCCAAATAATAGCTCATAAGGGGTAGCAGTCTTCCCCTTAATTGCCCTGAGGTTTAGTAACCTAACAGCAGTAGGCAGCGCTTCGGTCCACAAGCTTTGTGGAGCCTTAGCCTGTAGCAGCAACATTCTAACCTTCTCTTTCAAGGAACGGTTAAAGCGTTCCGCCCGGCCATTTTGTTGCGGGGTATAAGGGGCAGACGTCTCGTGTCTTATCCCCTTTGACTGAAAGAACTCACGCAAATCTGAGTTTACAAACTCAGTCCCTCTATCAGTCCTGACAGCTTTTACAGTATGGCCAGTCTGATTTTCTAAGTACAGGAGAAATGCTCTAACAGCATCACCCACCTGAGACTTCAGGACCAATGCCCTTGCAACACCCGCCTTTGAGAAATCATCCAGCATGGTGAGCATGTATCTCTCTCCTTCAGCACCCGGTACAGGCAGTTCACCCACAATATCCATGTGGACAATCTCTAATCGCTCTGTAGCCGTTGCCCGAGAGCGTGGGTAGCTCTCTCTAGTCTGCTTCCCCAGGACACAAACCTCACAATGTGAGTGACCATGATTGCAGGGTGATAATGACGTCTCAATGCCTTTCACCATATCTTCGGTTTGCAAGCGTTCCATGTTTTTACTGCTAGGGTGTCCTAGTCTTGCATGCCATAAGTCGTACTCTGAACACTTGTGTGCAATGCCAGCAACATGGGGCAACTTTACTGACTGACAAATCACTGAGCAGAAGTATAGTCCTCTTTCTTTTGTCACTTCTACTTGAAACGATGACTTCTGACAGCAAACATGTGTGACTTCTCCTAGTGGATTTGTTGAAAATTTTAAACCATCAACAACTCCAGCAGACACTGACATTAAATTTTCCAATGCAGTTGGAACAAATTCAACATCTCTCAATATGCATGTATTTCCCTGCTGATCCACCAAGCACACAGTCCCACATGCCTTACGCTGCGCCACGTGTTCGCCAGTGGCTAGATTTAAACCCTTTGGAATTGGATACCAGTGAACATTATGCATCAGACGTACATCATTACACACATGTGTGGAGGCCCCAGAATCTATCACCCACTGTGAGGACAATTCACCCGAGTCAGAGGAGTATGTAGTTGCCATTCCTCCTACAGGATTTTGAGGTCGCCCTCTGCCAGCCAGGATTGCAGCCCTTCTGGCGCAATCATCTTTGTACTTCTGACAATTCAGCCTGATGTGACCCTCCTCTAAGCAGAACCAGCACCCATGAAAGTTGATAGGCACGTCATGGGGCATGCCCCTGGGTCTATTGCCATCAAACCCAGGTGCATTCTTTGGTCTAGGGGGACCAGAGGGAACAAGATTTGCAGAAGCAGAGGGAGCTTTCTCCTGATCAATGCCCAGAAACTTGGCACATGCACTGATACGAGATACAACCTCATCCTCATCTTTCCCCACACATGAATCATACAAATGGGACTGACTATGGGTAAAGGCCTTGGGAAGACAGCTAACTATACCCATGGCAAGGCGCTCCTCATCAACAGGGTGTTTGTTAGCCCTCAAACCTCTAGCCAGCTTGTACTTCATGGCCACAAATGCCATGTAAGTCTGGGCATCCTCAAATTTACCCGAGTCAAGCAGAAAGGCCCATTTTGACATGAGCTTCTGGTTCTTTCCGCCTGTGAACTTGCCTTTCAGCCAGTCATACGCCTCCTTGGCTGAAGGCTTGTCCAGAGCTGCATCAACCCACTCATCTGGAATTTTTTCAGTAAGTAGGCTCTTAGCCAAAGCATCACCTGGTGTGTCAGGATGTTCCTCGTCCAAACACACCTTGATTTTCTTGCTACTAGCAACATTCTCTACATCCTTCATCCATCTGAAACCATTTATGCATAACACATCAAGTGATTGGGCCAACTTCTGTGTGTTATAGACTGGGTTTAGTGGGTCTCCTGTGCTGCCTGATACAACAGCTGCAGTAACACCTGTACCAGTTGCTCCACCAGGAGCAGATGCACCAGCTGACCCACTCATGAAGGCAATCTGTGATCAAATTCAGCAGCCAATGACTCAAGGATCTCAATTACAATTAACAAGCGATACAGCGATGTATTCAAGGGACGTTCAATGCCAGAGTTTGACAGCTCTTCAACTTCTTTATGCAGTGAACCAACCCAATACCTGTGCTGTACAAAATTGAATTCCCAGAACTTTCAAGCTTAGTCAACCAACGGCTCCCTAAACGGTCGATAGGGATACTTTACTTCACTTCCAATGCGTACGTTTTTGTTTGTGTTTCTTTCCAGGCAAGTCCATTGTCACAATATCGTTCAAATAGATAACAGGCACGATCGACGGCCAATGCAGCTTGCACCAACGGGACTTTCCCAACAAAATACTTTTCGCACGCGTCACAGCAGAAGCATCCTCTGCGGAGATGTTCAACGTCAAAGAGGGTGGCGTTCGCTCGCTGCGCCTCTAAGCGTCGAGACCCCATGGATGTGGGCCCAGTACCATTGTGATCTGCAAAGATCCAAAGGTGTTAAATTAATCATAAATGATGACTATACTCACAAGTATATCATCCATGTACTTAATCAGTTTGACCAAGACATACATAGTCGACAGCGTCAAACTGATGAACAATTCACGTATAGCAATTGCTTCCACAGAAGGTACTCACAACAAGTGAGAGAGAAAGAAAGCAATTCACATGAGTCCATTCAGGAGTCGGCTTAACAAGCCAAAGAGATCGAATGACTTACAAACTACTGTCGGACGAATACACACACTAACTAGTCTTACCTGCAAAGATCCAAAGGTGTTATATTAATCATAAATGAAGACTATACTCACAAGTACATCATCCTGTGAACACACTAACACCTTTAGTTCATTGCATATGATGAACCTTATCTATAAGCACCCCTCAGCCGTCACATAGCTGACTTACCATGTACTTAATCAGTTTGACCAAGACATACATAGTCGACAGCGTCAAACTGATGAACAATTCTGCAACATTCACATACCCATATTAGTCTCTGATCATCAAAACGGCACTTATGGCCGTGATCAAAAACATGACCGGCAGAGCCCCGACTTACCACGTATAGCAATTGCTTCCACAGAAGTTACTCACAACAAGTGAGAGAGAAAGAAAGCAATTCACATGAGTCCATTCAGGAGTCGGCTTAACAAGCCAAAGAGATCGAATGACTGCCTGGTGGTCCGGGTTCTCTGGCTATCTGTACTCAGATCAGCGCGTGGGAAACGCGCTGTCCAGCACTGCTACTGGCCTTTTTCACGAACATTAGGACATGCTCAGGGTTCCTATCCACAGAATTTGGACCCTTATCCTACAGTAACACATTTATTAACTCTAGATGCATGTCTTCCAGCCACTAAAGGCTGGAAGGTATTTACAGCCATAGAATAAATGTCTCTCAATGCATTAATACTCATAGATTGATCGTTCATAGCCATTGTCAAGATGTCTTTACCTTGAGTTAACTGCTTGGTTAACTTACAGCTAATTATTACATGTGATTGTACCTTCACACACGCACGCACGCACGCACGCACGTGCGCACGCACGCACGCACGCACGTTTATTAACATGACATAATGAAGTACAAAACCCAACACTTTCCTGGACAGCGCAGTTTAGCAACAATTCTAAAGGAGTGTGTTGTACAGGTAATTGCAACATCATTAGTTAGTTGTTTCGTGTAAAAGTTCTGAGTGCCCTAATCAGACTCCTGTGCCTATTTGCTTTGCCGTGTCGTAGTACACTGCTGAAGCTTTCCTGGAGAACGCAGTTTAGCAACAACTTTAAAGGAGTGTGTTGTACAGGGAATAACACCTAATACAAATTTACAAAGTATACAACGATGATGCCATTTGTGTGTGTGTGTGTGTGTGTGTGTGTGTGTGTGTGTGTGTGTGTGTGTGTGTGTGTGTGTGTGTGAGAGAGAGAGAGAGAGAGAGAGAGAGAGAGAGAGAGAGAGAGAGAGAGAGAGAGAGAGAGAGAGAGAGAGAGAGAGAGAGAGAGAGAGAGAGAGAGAGAGATTGAGAGGGGGGAGGGGGAGAGAGGTAGAGAGACAGACAGAGAGAGAGAGAGAGGGGGGGGGGGGGGGGGGAGAGAGAGAGAGACCGAGAGAGAGAGAGACAGAGAAGGGGGGGAGGGAGAGAGGGGGGGAGGGAGGGAGGGGAGAGAGAGAGAGAGAGAGAGAGAGAGAGAGAGAGAGAGAGAGAGAGAGAGAGAGAGAGAGAGAGAGAGAGAGAGAGGGGGAGAGGGAGAGGGAGAGGGAGAGGGAGAGGGAGAGAGAGAGAGAGAGAGAGAGAGAGAGAGAGAGAGAGAGAGAGAGAGAGAGAGAGAGAGAGAGAGAGAGAGAGAGAGAGAGAAGGGGGGGTGGGGGGGAGCGCGCGCGCGCGGGCGAGCGCGAGAGGCACAATTGTCAGACAGCCCCCAACAAGTGATGCAAGCAAACAGGTACTTTTTCTAAGTGATGCAAGCAAACAGGTACAACGGTACGGGAAGTAGACGGGACTCCTGCATATCAGCATGCATGACGTGCCTAACGGATTAGATGTACTGCGTTTATGGTACTTCTTCTGATATGAGATTAGCGGCGAAATGGTACAATTTTACAATGCATTTAAGAGAAAAGTGAATATATCAGTCTTTGAATGAAAAGGATGGTCACCATGGAGACCCCCTGGATAATCCGTTTGAAGATAAAGTGTATCTGTCTCTGTGAGTGAAATATATCTGTCTAAGTGTCCGTTCCGTTTTCATCTTCCGCTGTGGCGGGTACAATTTTCAGTGTACTCGGATGATGTCAGTGATGCTCCCACGAAGGTGGTTACCGGCAGGATGGCTGTGGACCACAACGACCCACAGCCTGTGGGTCGCTTTACCTGAACTTTTATTAAGGAAACGCGCTTCTATCTATGAAAAGGGACGCATCCACAGTTCTCAATAGGGACTTCTTCCTTAACGACCCCATTTGGCCCGTGATATGGTGGGTTTTGGTACATGGCCAGCGCAGGCAATGTGTAAGTTTGTACCAGAGCATCCCGTCCCGGTACATCAGTATTGCAGTTGGTACTCAGCCCCAAGCATACAAGGCCTCGGGGCAAGAAATATTGGCCTCTGGATTCAGCGTTATACGAGCTTATGTGTATTCGGAACGGTGGGTAAGCGAACAAGTACGCTTTGGTGAGAGGCATCGGCTGCTAAGCACTGGTCGTCCCCGGAAGAAGTACTGACGGATCGCGACAGCCTTTCGACACGGACTGATGCTGTCAGTGAACTTTGGGAAAACAATTCTGATTTCATGTGTTATCCTTTGTTTCGAAAATACGGTGCGCGGTCAGAAGGACTGCGACTTGATCCGACAGGTGACTCTGCCGGGGCTGGAAAGGCGCAGTTACATGGTACGGCCGAAACCAAATCTGTGATTTTGAGTTTTACAGATTTTAAATCACTGCAAAATGGAACGTAATCTGCAATGTCCGCGGGTGCCGGACTGGGAACTATAACACGGAGTTGGATCTCCTTCTCATCCTTGACAATGACCAACACACCCAGGATCCCATACCCATGATTACTTGTTGCAGAACGTCTCGGGTTAGAGGCACGCTGTGGGACATACTTCGCTCCTAAGAGTGTTGGCAAAACAGTTCAAGGTTGCAGTCAGTGATCAATGTAGGACAGTTGCAAACCCTTTTGATAATTTTTGATATACACAGAAGTTTCAATGTTCTGAAACACAATCATGCAGAAAGCCAGACGAAATAATAAGAAAACAATTGGGCTCGCAAACTTACAGGAGGCTGAGATTGTTCAAAAAAGAGTCTTACTGCAATCTGACAATGCACACAAGGACTAACATGATAGAAGGTGCTGCCCTGCAGTCCACTGGCATGGTAGAGCTTTCAAACAATGGCAGCGACCACACTCTACACCTGCAGTACAATTTGTACAGCCTTATTCCCGAAGAGCCCTATCTTTTTGGGATTCTGGCCCACGGGGATATAACTGTTGCACTTGACACCATTGTTGTCAGGCACACAGAGGTGAGGCCCATGCATAAACTGTCAGTGGCTTACTAATGAAAGAGGGGGTGGGCACGGGGGAGGGCGCAAGAGATAGAGGAACGAACATGTGGAAGGGTAGGGAGGGGGGTTCCTTGTGGGACGTGATACATGGGCATCTCTTGGGCGTTTTTACCCTTGCATGCAAATCAGTCGAGTGGTGAGGGGTTAGGGCAAACGGCACACACAAACACACATACGCACGCACGCACACACACGCGCACGGGCACGCAAACACACACACACACACACACACACACACACACACACACACACACACACACACACACACACACACACACACACACACACACATACGCGCGCGCGCCAGAAACGAAGAAAGAGAGAAGAGAGGAGAGGGAGGCAAGAGAGGAGAGAGGGGGGAGGTGAGGTTAGGGAAAGAAAGGAAAGTCGTCCTGTGCTATTTGCTGCAAGGAAGGGAAGTTGCTTTCTGTTGCAGTCACCTTAGTCCTGGTAAGGGAAGAACAATAATTCCATTCCCTGCTCAAGCAGCCAATTTGTTGCATCCCTGCGTTTTGGAGGTTCACAGCTGCGCACGAAGGTTTGGACCACAGGCAGACATATGGCTAGGTAGGATGGAGATTGCCTCTTGTTGTGGGGCAAACGCAATTACTAGCTAAGGTGGGAACTTCATATAAGCAATGAAGAGTTGCTTCTCATGAAAAATTCAAGCATTGACTGTGAAGAGTGTCCACGAGAGGGTGTTTGGGGAGGAATGGACAGGCACATGGGCCAGGAGATGTGCAAAAGAGTGACTGGGACCCCCTTCAGCCCATTGCGGTGTCGCTACCCCTGTTGACTGCTCCCGATGGCTCTGCCAGTGGAATGAGTAGCATCTGCATGGACGGCATTCCTGGCAATGAAGGTCTTGCAAAGCCTGCTGTACCTGAGTTGGCTGGACGGCAGATCTCATGCAGTGAAATGCTACTTGTCTAAGTCGGAAGCTTTTTCATGCCTGTTGCTGGGTCTGTAAATGCAAGCAAAGTATCTTTTGGCAGGTTCTCTTCAGGCTGAAAATGCTTCAGATGTATTCTGTCTTCCTGAGATCTCTCGCACTGCCACTGCCGGCACCCCCCCCCGCGCGCGCCCGCACACACACACACACACACACACACACACATACACACACACACACACACACACACACACACACACACACACACACACACACACACACACACGTACACAGCGGGAGCGATGGGGAGTGTGGGGAGAAACTCGTGGATTAGTAGAGGGCGCATCAATCATGAGCAAAGCAGGAGCAACCGTTCATATTGCAGCTTTTGTTACTCCTCGGTGCTCCTGACAAGAGTCACTTGTGGTATGCTGGTCAGGACGGGCGCTGGTATTGTTTCACAGCCATACCATCATCTCCGCGTGCATCATTGGATATGGGCTAGAGGAGGAGCTGGACTTCACAACATCTGATGGCTCAGCAAGCACCACCTGTACCTGGGCTGCAGGGCAACTTGCTCTGGCATGGATGGGAGGGATCCTACTGGGTGTGCCACCGCTTAATCATGGGTTCAAATGCCTCATGGTCGAGTACAATGGCCTGATCGAGAAGTACAGTGGCCTCGTCGATGAGTACAGTGGCCTGATTGATAAGTACAGTGGCCTGTCTGCTGTCGCAACTTTGTGTTTCGAGGCAGAGGACAGGGGGTTCGTGGGAACATGGAGTGTGGGGAAGGCAAAATATATAGTGTGTTTTGCCAGGGAACATAGAGTGTGTGTAAACATGGAACATGTAGAGTATGTAAGCTGGGTTGTGTGTGTGTGTGTGTGTGTGTGTGTGTGTGTGTGTGTGTGTGTGTGTGTGTGTGTGTGTGTGTGTGTGTGTGTGGGTGGATGGATGGGTGTGGGTGTGGGGGGCGGGGAGGGGAGGGTGTGGGGAGGGCGATGAGTAGGCAAACTGTGTTTCGAAGAACCCGACAAAGTCGTAATTCAGTAGACAAGTTGGAAACATCTCGGCCCAGATCCCGCAAAGAGCCCTATCTCGCATCCCATACAAGCACCTGTTCAACCGGTGGGAGTCCTGAGTGCTCCCTGCCAAAGCTTTTCCCAGAACACCGGTTTATGGGAAAGGCACCATCAAACGCAGGGACGTAACAAAAAGCTAATTGCTGGGACGTAACAAGAAGAAACCCTAAAACCTCTAATCCCATGGTGCTTCTTGCAGGCCTGCTGGTCGGGGGAACTGGCGTTGCCGGGCTGCTCAAGTTGTTGGCCTTTCGAGCAAGGCAAGCCACAGCGCGCAAGATGGAAATGCAGCCCTCCGTGAAGCCGTTTTTGCAGGCTGGGGAACAAGCCCCGCAGTGCTCCTGTATGGCCTCCCAGTCCTCCGTTTAGAATCCCTTCAGATCAAAGAGCGTGTGCAGGCTGCCAAGCCGTGATCCTACAATGTCAGTCTCCGTCTTCATCTCCGTCTCCACCTGCTTCTGTCTCAGGCTTGACCTCCTGTCATGTTTTGACTTTTTAATTTTATAATCAAAAAGCAAAGCCAGGTGGCATGTTTTAAGTTCCAAGGATCCCTTAGTTAGACATGCAAGCACAGGCACATGAACGTTCTGGCCCACAGTATATTGTGTTATAGATTATAATATACAATATTAGCCTATGTAGGCCTCATGTTTGCCCAGCCGTCATGGCAAGTTTCGAGCCCAGGGATGTTGTGGTCACAAAAGCAAGCACAGAAGCACGAGTTGGGCTGCGTTTGGCCAGCATGTGCTGCCATTTGTCTTGTCATATCTAATCTGCTGGTCAGATATGAGTGCTGGCATGTGTGCCAATCATATGTGCAAGCAAATGTTGTGACTGGCTGCTCGTTAAACATGCAAGCACGCACACAAAAGGCTCTGGTGTTGCTTGTTATTACGGAACCGTTTTTTTCCCTAGTAGTCAGTGGGGCTGTGTTCACCCAGGTTCTCCATATATGTGATATGTCCTGGAGAATACTCCAGTCGGACTTAGACGTCGCGACATCTGATGGGCCTCAAAACAAACACATGTCCCCGCTTTGAATCTGTTTGTCCCATCAACTTTCAGGTGTATCTGTGGAAAAGCCAGAGTTAGACCGCGCACGCCCGTGCGCATGTGTGTGTGTGTGTGTGTGTGTGTGTGTGTGTGTGTGTGTGTGCGTGTGTGTGTGTGTGTGTAGGTGGGTGTGTGTGTGTGTGTGTGTGTGTGTGTAGGTGGGTGTGTGTGTGTGTAAGAGGGGGAGAGAGAGAGAGTAAGAGAGAGAGAGAGAGAGAGAGAGAGAGAGAGAGAGAGAGAGAGAGAGAGAGAGAGAGAGAGAGAGAGAGAGAGAGAGAGAGAGAGAGAGAGAGAGAGAGAGAGAGACTGTTGTGTCAGCATGCAATCCCCCACCCCCTCCCGCAAAATCCAAAAGGGTTTGATGACGTGGTGGAAGTGCAGAGGTCTCTTAGGATGGATAGATTTTTTGAAGCAACAGGACCCCATGGAATATAAAGATCATGGGTGAAGGCGCGGGGCCCGGCCCTTCAGCACCTGGGCAGCACATGGTACAACAGTAGGGGAGTTGTCCTTTCCAGAAGATTCACAGCAACTTACTGTTTCTGATGGATTGGAGGTGAAGCCGGATTATAAGTACGTTCCAGACATTTACATTCTTGTTTTCAAGGGCTTAAAGCTTTGTGCCGGCGCACGCGCACGTGTGTGTGTGTGTGTGTGTGTGTGTGTGTGTGTGTGTGTGTGTGTGTGTGTGTGTGTGTGTGTGGTGTAGGAAGTTGATCTGTAAGATCATGCAGTATTTGATGTGCGAATTCACGTGGAAAGGATGTGTGATTGCACATGGGATTTTGATGCGTGGCTTAACATGGGTTCTGATGGTCCACTTGGATATCGACGGTCTACTGGACTACACTGTCTGATCCTCGATTTTTCTCATGTCCAAACATGTTTTTGGGCAAGAAGCAGGACAGCCCTCAGCAAAACTGCAGTCTCTGGATCTGATCCCAGCTCAGTCTGTTGTCATGCTGTCACGTAACAGACATTCTTGAAGTCTAGATATAGACAATCGTGTAGTCTAATGATTGGTAGTCTACTATATAGAGTAGCAGCATACTCTATGTATAGAGTACTATGTAGAGTAGAATCCTCTATACAAAGAAGGTACTGCTCGTATAAAGTGCTTCCCTTTTTATCATCTTTCAGTGGTTGAGCTTGGGAGGCCCAGGGCTCCATGTGCACTCCCATGGCCAGCTTGAGGAATCCTAGCAATGCACTATACACAGCCTTCTGTACGGGTTTTCGGCCCAATTGCCTGTTAAGTTGACCAGCTCATGGGCTGACCTGCGGAATGCAACGAGGAGGCCTGCAGGCTGGTGGGGAATTTTGTCCCCATAATTACAAGGAACCTCATAAGGAACTTGGTCTACACATGTATAAGGGTTTTGTCATACAAATATGTCACCCTTCAAATAACCTTTCGGAATGCTGTTTGCGTCCGATGGGCTAGCAACAGATCTGGTAAGACAGTCAAGTTTGGTGTCGTAGTCTTTGAGCACAAGCACAAGATATGTGGCAAGGGCCATCACGAGCAGAACGGCAGCTGTTCGAGGAGAAGGAGGAGGAGGAGGACCAATTTGTTTCCTTCATGCCGAAAATTGCATCTATCCCGCCACTAAGGGGCTGATGAATTCTAGACCACATACGTCAAAAGTGCACGCGTGCTCTTGTAAACAGGTTTGCTTGTGATGGAGTTCACCACACATCTCCTGCTTAGGGAAAGGAAGATGGGGGTAAAGGCCTTCCCTCCATCTTCTGGCAAAACTAGACATCTGAGGATCTGATGCTTGTGCTGAAATGTCTCTCAAATCGAGAGAATGACTACAGAGACTGGATTTGATCAATATTGGTGATGGCTACGGCAGGCTTCCCTGACTTAAGTGGTCACAGTCAAGCACATGTGCTTGACTGTACAGCGGCTAATTCCCCTGCGGGTATTGTCGTCTTATATTATATCGATAACATATATGAATGAATCGATACATATCTGAATGAATGAATGAATCGATA
Source organism: Botryococcus braunii (assembly GCA_002005505.1). Lineage (NCBI taxonomy): Eukaryota > Viridiplantae > Chlorophyta > Trebouxiophyceae > Botryococcus > Botryococcus braunii. Next base: position 193,664 of record KV908416.1, read on the forward strand.
GCATATACATATATGTATATGCTATATAGATGAACATTGCCATATATATATATATATATATATATACATATATATATATAGATGAACATTGCCATATATATATATATATATATATATATATACATATATGTATATGCTATATAGATGAACATTGCCAGCACCACCACCAGCAATTGGAAATTTTTTTAACGAAATAACTCACATTGTTTGCGTGCACAGATACATAAATATATATGTATCTGTGCATGTAAACAATGTGAGTTATTTCTTCCAAAAATCTCCAATTGCTGGTGGTGGTGCTGGCAATGTTCATCTGGGAACCGTATGTGTGCCAGGATTCTTTTGCAGGTGGGAGCCTATAGGCCTGTAGGCCCTACGGGCCTACAGGTTCCCTATCCGGCCACAGGATATCAAGCTAGCTAGACACATAGGCGTCGTAGCTACGGAGCCTATGTATCCAGCTAGATTCAGTTTCAAAAGTGTCCAATTGCTGGTGGTTGAACTAGGCTGGAACTTCTAAATTAGGTACAGTGGCTCTGGTCTAAATTAGGTACAGTGGCTCTGATCAGTTTGATCATGATTAGCCGTCCGGCTAACATTAGTGGCAAAGATCTCTAGAGTACGCACTCTTTTCAAGCCTTTGTCTGCGTACTATCGAACTCGCTGTTCTTGGGAAGCATGCTTCGATATCTGCATGAGAATATGCTTGTGCTCAGTTGGTTTGACTCCTCTTTGGAATGGAATGGGAGAATTATAAAATGTGCACATTTTAACAAATATTGATAATTATAATCCCGTGATTGTAATTGTAATTATTATCATGAATTGATGCTGTTATTGATGCTTCCATTTCTTCACCAACAGGATGAAGGAGGAGATGCAAGGTACGGATGTGTATGACATCCCTCTTGTAGATCCGTCCATATGTGTGGACTGCCTTGACACTGTGTGGATGTCACTTGTAGCGGCAGATCCATCGTACATCCCGACGCAGGATTTGAACAGCTTTTTGACAACGGGGAGATAGCAAAAAAAGTGCTGATCACACATGTGGTTCAAACATCCTTAAGCGCCCAAATCAGTCTGTTGAGCAGTTTGGACCGGTCAAATATGGATGCTGCACAGCCATTCACACTTTGGACCGGGCAAACATGGACTCTCGAGCTCGCGAGTCCATAATAACCCCTCTCTGGATGGTGCTGCATCTGGGATAACGCGTCTGCAGGCAGGAATCACCGTCAGTGACTCAGAAAGCTTGGGTCAATGTTTTTGATGAATTCAATAAGAGATTCCAGTCTTTTGTGGATTCAGCCGCCTTATTTGAAATTTCTGTCCGGGCTGTTCGGACAACGTAATAAACATAATAGATAACTAACATAAGAGAATTCCTTAATAACACTGTAATGCTCTCAGCTAGAAGATTGAAGTACATGGTCTTGAACTTCTACCACGTCTGTCCTCTGCGTTCGAAGCCCCCGGCAGCATTACCTGCCCCCGGTCAGGCATACAAACCGCGGTTTTCAGGCGTTCAAATGGGCATACTATCAATCTAGAATGTCGTATGAACTAAATTCAATCTCTCGGCACCTGGCAACCTAGCTAGGGTTTTTGGCGTTTAACATTCCTGGCAATCCCCTCATGAGACCGTAGGACTTTTGCAGTACACGTCAGTCAAGTACTCGCAAGGACCAGAGTCATCTGCCTGGGCCTTTCTCAGCAAAAGTGCACCTGCCATTAGCCCTGCGAGTTCCCCCTCAGCTCTTCAGGGCTTCGAAGCCATGAATTCATAGCGATATGTGGATTCGCATCTCCCCAACCCCCGATCTACTGCCTATGAACTGGCGAGCAAAGTTGTCCACCCACATCCTGCCAGACTCGCCTGGTTCTACCCACTGCAGTCGCTCTCCATATGCATTGCGCCTGGCAATTTGCCACTGTTTTCTTGCCAGGAGACTCACGTGGGTGTCTTGATCAGCATGACGCGTCTGCTGCGACAAGCACATGCCACCCATGTCGAGCCGGCAGCCACACTAGTCATGTCCTCGCCCATCAAGTGACGCCACAGGCTTGCCCTCTCCTCCTGTCACTCACACGGTGATTCAGTGCCCCGGAAGCCTGGTTTTGGAGAATGGAGAATGAAATCCAAGCGGTGTGGAGGAAGGGGAAGCAGAACAACAACAAAACACCAACTCCCCCCTTTCCCCCCTTCCCCCATCCCCCATCTCTCTCTCTCTCTCTCTCTCTCTCTCTCTCTCTCTCTCTCTCTCTCTCTCTCTCTCTCTCTCTCTCTCTCTCTCTCTCTCTCTCCCCCCCCCCCCCCGTGTGTGTGTGTGTGTGTGTGTGTGTGTGTGTGTGTGTGTGTGTGTGTGTGTGTGTGTGTGTGTGTCTGTCTCTCTCCCCCCCTCTGCTCCCCCCAAACTTCCCCCCCCCCTTCAACCGCCTCTGTTCCCTCATGTTCTCGCACCGGTTCCCTCAGTCTTATTGGTTCATTTCCACGTTGTTGGTTTCCTCTCGATTTCTCTCGCTTGTGTTCTCGTCCCCTCCTTTGTTGATCACCCGTTGAGCATGTGTTATCTGCATGCGTGTCCATGGCCCCTGGCTTCCGTGTACCAGCAAGTAGAATACATGGTTGCGGTATGCTTCTCTAGTTACTTAAAACAAGAGCAACTGCAGGAGCAGCAGCATCCGCAGGAGCTCCAACAAGAGCGGCAGGAGCAACAACTACTCAACAACTTTTTAGTCCTTACTACTACTACTACTACTACTACTACTACTACTACTACTACTACTACTACTACTACTACTACTACTACTACTACTACTACTACTCCTACCATCACTACGACTACTACTACTACTGCTACTACTGCTGCTACAGCTGCTACTGCTACTACTGCTACTACTACTACTACTACTACTACTACTACTACTACTACTACCACCACCACAACCACTGCTACTACTACTACTACTACTACTACTACTACTACTACTACTACTACTACTTCTACTGCTGATCCTCCTCCTCCTCCTCCTCCTCCTACTGCTGCTGCTGCTACTGCTCCTACTATTACTGCCACCACCGCTACTACGACTATTATTACTTGAAACCCGCGTTCAGTGTGCATGACCCACATCCAGCTTCAGCAAGAACAGCAACAAGAGGGCGAGCACTGGAGCAGCAGACCTGCAATAGTAAAAGGCACCCAGACGTGTCGACAACGACCGCGCGCCTGACTCCTGCAGGAGCAGCTGCCTTGATAGACCCCTTGACGAGCGGAAATTTCTCCTCAACCCAGCTGCTCTCATCGATTGCAGACACCCACGCGAAGAGATTCGCGCCTGTGTTGAGATCCTCATCTCCCCTTCTGTTCTTCCAGCCAAAGAGCAGAAAACCAGCGGGGCCATCCCCTAGTGGAAGGGGGAGCAAGCCCGGGCATGGCAGGAAGCCGCCCTTTGGGCTATATGCCCTTACCAGCTCATTCCTGCGCAGAACACACATCACAATGTCCTCACATCCTGGCTTTGATGTATTCTTCTTCTTCCTCTTCCTGTTCTTCTTCTTTTGCTTTTTCTTCTTCTTCTTCTTTTGCTGCTTCACGGAGGGACTTTCCCCTCCTCCTCAGCCTGCAGTGGCTGGAGGGTTGCCTTGAGCTTCTTGTTTTGTAAACAATGGGTTGAATAGACTGGCTTGAGCAGAGTTTCAGTCGTAAACCCAACCTTACCTTTGCACATTGTAATTTTTATTGAATTATGTCACACCCACCAAGCAGCATGCAGCGAGCTGGCTGCTTCTCGCCAGCATAGTTGTGTAACAGATAAGCAGGAGCAATGCTGACCCCTCGCACTTCTGAAGTGATCCTGATTTCGTAATTTCCATTTGTCCCGTTTTTGTTTCGTGGGTTCTCCGTCCCTGCTCATTTCGATGCAGTCAATGATCTGGGGCGCGTTTGATGCAGTAAATGAGCAGGGACGGAGAACCCATCCGCCTCACACCCAGACACAGACACAGACACATACACACACACACACACACACACACACACACACACACACACACACACACACACACACACACAGAGTCTCACGCTCTCACACCATTTTACCATTCTGCGAGATATGCATACCGATCAAGGTTCCAAATGGCGACGTGGCCCTGTGAGGACACGCCAACAAGCAGCCTTTTTGCGGTGGACAGACACACAACGTCGGGGAAGACGACCCCGTCGGATGAGGCCTGCGCCAAAGCGCGGCCAGCGTGATCCCCTTGCCTGCCAAAAGTGGACGCGTGGCTCCAGCACATCACAGTCGGGCCCACACCTGCAGCACGCACCAGGGAAATTTAGTCACAGATTCTTCATCAAGGGAAGCAGTTCTTGTGCAGGAAAAACGGGAAAATTGCCTCGTTATATATTGCCTGATCTTTGGGCAGGGGATGCAGTTTTGTGCAGGAAAAGTGGATAATTTCCTTGTTATATAAACTCGGGCCTGCATGTTGGCCCATAAAGGAAAGGAAAGGAAGGAAACAATACATAGGGCAAATCTTGCACCGATCTTCCCTCAAAGGGATGAAGCTTTGCGGTGGAGAAATGGTTGAGTGCCATTTTCCAAATCTTCTTGTCACCCTTCGCAAGATTCTTGCCTCTGACTTCATGGGGCATTGTTCAGTGCTCAAATGGGTGTAAATAGTTCTTTATCTTCCTGCAGACACGGGATGTAGTACGTCTTCGCATCTTTCCTTCAATCACCGCATCACCGGTCGTCTTCCCGTCTACCTTTGATTCGCCATGTTACAGTATTCAGAATTCTTGCCTGCCACTTTGTTCAGGGGTACCCTTGCCTAGTCAGGCATGAGGCTTGCACTTCTCTATGCAGCCAGACACCCTCACTGCCCATGTGCCTGCCACCCTCCCTCCACGTGCCTGCCTCCCTCTCTTCATGTATTTGACTGCCTCTCTCCACGGGTCTGTCCCCTCCACATCTCTGGCTCCCTCCCTCCAAGTGTCTGCCTCCTTGCCTTCCCGTGTCTTACTCTCGCCCGTTACAGCCCCCCCCTCCCCCCCCGCCCCAACCCGGGGCCATGTGCCTGCCTCGCTCCCACCACGGGTCTGCCTTCCTGCACGTGTCTGACTCTCTCCCTCTACAAGTCTGCCCCCCGCCCCCCATGTGCCTGCCTCCCTCCCTCCATGTGTCTGCCTCCCTCCCTCCACATGTCTGCCTCCCTCCAATTATCTGCCTCCCTCCCTCCACATATGGGCTGCGCCTCTCCCTCCACAAGTCTGCCAGCCCTCCACATGTCTGCCTCCCTCCGAACCCCCCCCCCTCCTCGGGCAATACCCTCCCACCCACCCAATTAACCCGCCTTCCCCAACACACACACACACACACACACACACACACACACACACACACACACACACACACACACATGTGCACACGGGCAGCAGGCAGAGCAGCAGCAAGCAGAAGTTCGAAGTCTGCTCTGGCTGCAGACACGCATGCAGTTGGGAAAGGACCTGCAGAAAGGAGGCTGCCCTCTCCGTCGGCGGCCAAACAGCAGCACGGGCTGGGCACCTCCAGCTGCAGGCTGCTGCCCAGCACGGCGTGATGCACATTGATGGCAGGCTTGCTGTGGTGAGTCAATCCAGCGGGGACGACATTGGACGCCATTGCCAAAACAGGCCCCGTGCTGCACCCCTCGCGCCCCCGTTGTTTGTTGGGTGCAAAGGGCTGCGCGATTGGCTGAATGCAGCTGCACCTAAATTCATCTGCACTGGCTCGAATTGTACCGAATGCCATTGCCCCGAGAACCATTTGCTCTGCCACGAACCGCACAAATGCGAATGTAGGGAAATCCTTCTGCATGGGGGCAAATCGTACTAATGCAACTTTAAGAACTTTAAGAACTTTAGACTTTAAGAAAACCACTGGCACCGCCACGAGTCGCACTGGGGGGAGGGGGGGGGGTGGGGGACGCATAGGCTGCGGGTGACTGCGCATAGTCATGTAGCACCAGGACTAGTAAGGGGTTGCCACAGAGTCATGAGCGCAAAAAGTTGTTTGATTAGTGATTTATAAATGGAAAAAAAAGGGGGGGAAAGGAAAAGGGGCCATCCCCGCCCCCCCCCCCCCCAAAAAAAAAGGGGGGGACAAAAAGGGGGAAAATGCAAAAAGTAATTTTTTAAAAAAAGGTGAGGATTGCACAAGAAGATGTCGCACAAGCAGGTAGCACCTGGATTCAATGAGTCGGAAAGCAGCGCTTTCATGGGCAGAGAAACCTCCAAAGAGGCCCATGTGCAGGGAAGCATGAATCTCTGCAAGGCAAACGGGGTGGATGGCCTTCTCGCGACACGTACTTGCTTGCTCATGGCTGTGGGAAGGAAGCCCTGATGGCTGCGCCAGCTGCCACACCAGGATTGTGCGCCTGTCAGAAAATGATGCCCTGTCTCCCCCCAGCTCTGCCAGTACCACTGCCAAGTACCTGCGCAGTACCATCATCATCATCATCAGCAGCAGCAGCAGAAAAGCATCATCGGGGGCCCGGCACTCTACCATCATCAACACATCATCACTATCAGCGAGCTCCCATAACAGCTTTGCAATCAGCATCTCGCTTGCAGGGGCCACGCCCAGTAGTATTGCCAGAACATCATCATCAGCTCCCTGCACAATTTTGTAAACTGTCCACAGCTCATCTTCCGGGTCCCTGTCCAAAGGCGCAGTCACACAATGCTTGACAGGCCCTTGCCTGTGTAGCAACAAGCTGCTCCCAACCTAATTCAACCAAACTGAATGACCCTCAGCAGGAGAGATGGTGTACGAGACGAGACGCGGACGCATGCCTGCCCCCAACCCCCCCCCCCCCCATAAAAAAAACTAGGGAAAAAAAAAGCTTTCTGCCCTCTCACTTCAGCTTTGAAACGCTAAGCTTGTAATCGCGTCTGCAAACAAACAAGCGTCTTCGGCAGGTGCGCCCCCTGCTCTCCCAGGCCCCGCCCGCCTCTGGAAATCGACGGCCCCCCGCGAAGGTATGGGGGAAGCATGAGGGGGACAGAGGGGCTTGGGAGCGCTCACGCAGTGTCCGCATCTGTGCGGACGCTTGCCCCCAACTAAGGACTGTGCACATGCTTGCGCCAGATTCGCGACTGTGCACATCCCCGCGTGAGACTTGCGTGGTTGGGAATGGGGAGAGCGGGAGGCACCTGCCCTCCTCCGACACTGTTACAGCTGTGACAGGGGCCGGCAAAACCAGCTCCGTAGCATCCAGAGATTCTTCTGGCAGGCGTTCTGGTAGGCCAGGAACCGCATCCCTCCTTCCCCCACACAGTCCCCCAGGCGGGCCTGCCTGCACCCAGGAGCCCATTTGGGGCGGTCCGATGGGCTGCGGGACGGCATGCTCATGCGGGAACCTCAAACTTGGGGATGGGTAGTCATGCGGCAAACCGCAGAAGGGGTTCTGCTGTTGCGTGGGATCAGCAGGCGGACACGCGCTCATGCCCGCAGGCTTTCCAGGGGTACTGAAGTACTCGGGAGGCTCGTCCTGCGGGCAGCCTGGGGAGTGGGGCTGCTTGTGTGCAGATGACAGGAGACCAGAAGCCAAGAGCGGTATGCTCTCGGGGACCTGCGGGACCTGATCTGGGTCCCCCATGCGGCCCTCGGGATCTGGCAGTACATCTGAGTCTGGCGGTGCACCTTCCGGGTTTGGCTGGTTGTACTGCCAGCGGCCTGGCAGGCCCCCCTCTCCCTGGGCAGAGGATAATAGACCTGATGCCCCGGAGGGTAGACTGCCATCACCGCTTGATTTGGCAAGGTCGGGCACTGGAGTCCCCCCATGTTGGCTTGCTGGGCAAGGAGCCAGATACAGCATGGGTGCAGCACCTGCTTCGTAAGTTGAGGCAGGCAGGCATTCCTCTATGAGAACATGGCCCTCCGCTTCTTGGCCAGTGTCATTACGGCAGATATAAACAGGGGGCAGACCGCCCGCTGGGCCTGTTTCCAGATTGGGTGGACATGCGTTAAAGTCCCAGGAACGGCTCCAGCATCCTTTGGGCAGACCTGGGTTCGAGTCCTGGGAAAGGCACCCAGTTTTCACATGGAGCATATTTTCCCGCGCTAACTCAACTCCCGCTGTTGACGTTCCGGTGAAATCTTTTTGTGGTTCGTTGCCTACTCCAGTTTCGTACAAAGGTTGATTAGTGGCAATCTCTGGTACTTCCAACAAACCAAGCCCACAGGCTGTCTGACCGTGTCCACCAGTTTCCTCAGGGCCATGCTGTTGGGATGCGTCTGTGCTGCAACCCGCCATGGCCTTGTTCAGGATGCATGGATGCCTGATCTTGCATGTCGCTCGGTCGGGAGACTGCGTAGTGGTGGTCCCCCTGGTACCTAGGAACCCTGGGCCCTCCAGGGTCACCACGGATCTCCCCGGCAGGCCACGAAAGCCCGAATCGTCTCGTACAGGAGATGCCTTCCCAGCATCGCCAGGGGTCGGCGGTACAACTTCAGGGCACGTTGCAACTTCGGGAAATGTACTGCCCCTTTCAAGTACGCCTTGACTTGGTGAGGGATGCACTTCGGGTTGGAGCCTTGCCCCGTGGTGCCAACTTGTGTTTCCCTTCTTGGCGATGCAAAGGCCCGGCAGACACTCGGCCATCTCAAGAGGTGACTCCTGGATGAGTGGGTTCGGAATTGCGTTCCTGCGGGAGTCGGTACCCAAGGGCTTGGTTTGTGGCTGCGAGTCAACCATCGGTTCCCCATCATGTCCTTTTTCAAGGGGTAGGCCCAAGGCCGTCCCGCCAGCAGCCCCGTCGTGCCCCGCAAGAGATATGTCATACTGCAGCATCTGAAATGTACGGCAGTGGACTTCCTCCTTGATGGCGTCGTTGGTCTCTGCGAGCAAGCGGTCCCCCTTAGGGGACTGCAACGGGTCAGAGGGGGACCTGCGCCGCTTGTGGTGTGCAGACAAACTCAAGGGAGTGTCGGGCACCGTCGCGTCGGGATCGCTGGGAGACCCGGGCCCTGCCTGATTAGGCAACTTGGTCCCAGCACCGCAAGTTCCAATGGCCGGGTTTTCGCCACAGACGCGGCCACACAGTGCCTCTTCAGGCAACCCGGATCCATCTGCCTGGGTGGCAGAGTCGTCCAAATTGGGCACCCCAGCCGCTCCCACATTCGCCTCGGGCACAGAGGCCACGCCATTATCATGTCCCCCGCCACCGCCACTACGGTTGTGTCCGGGATCCGCAGTCAATTGGCCAGCGCTTTGAGGGGCAATCATGTTCGGCAAGCCAAACAACAGCGCCTGCGATAGGGGCAGCAGGGTCTCGGGCACTCGATCCACACTGCAGTTGTCGCATGGTATTGCTCCTTTGCTATGCATGGGCAGGAGGCCCCCAGAGGGACGCGGCACGGAGTCTGAGTCCTCGGGAGGGTGGACCGTTCCAGCATCAAGGGAAAGCAGGTGCTCCTCCATTGCTGCGCAGTGATGGGGAGCAGCCTCATGGGCTCCAATCCCAGCAGAAGCGGGCAAATTGGGATGTACAATAATGCTGGACACGGGACGACCGTCTGCATCCGCTACGGGAGGTCCTCCTGAAGACAAGCCCCTCCTCATGCGGCTTGCTTCCAGCTGCGCTGCCCCATCACAATCTTCCAGGCGTTGCGCTGCGTGTCTGAGCGGAACAAGCTCCGTCGGCTGTGCCTGGGAGGAGGAAGGGTTCCTCCTGGAGGGGTTTGCATGAGCACCCCGGTTGCCCTGCAGAAACGGCCGCTCCCTTGCCCCAGGGGATTCGTCTCCTTGCAAGGGCGTGTTTGACGACGGCTGCAAGAGCAGCGGCCCAGGGGAACACTCGTCAGTGACAGAGTTGATGACGGGGACGGCAGCAGCCTGCCTGCGGCGGGGCACGTGGAGGCTGCGGAGAACGGGGGTACCCCGGGCGAAACCAGGGGCCAGGGCTTCTGCAGGCCTCGTACCAGCAGCAGCGGTCCCCATCCGCTCCCGCGCAGCCAGCCCCCCCAGACGCCGCTTTGAGCGCCACACAGGAGACAAGGGAGCCCCTTTGGATTGGACCTGCAGCATGCCATGCCCCGCGCCTGCCTCATGCCGCGCCACGCCTGCTGCGCGTACTGCGCCTGATTTCTCGGCACCCGCGCCCGACCTCGTCCCTTCTGCATGCGTGTTGCTGAGCGCCGCCACTTGTCGAAGCGGAGTTCGGTGAGCTTCCCTGTTTTTGAGGTAGGGCCCTTCGACCACCTCCTGTCGTGTGTGTTGGCACGCACCCTCAAAGCCTGTTGTACTGCGTCCGTGCTCGGGGCTCGTCTCGGGCTGGTCGTAGTGCTGGGAGGGGGACACTTCACTCCTGGTGGCTGCCTGGCTTACACTGGCGCTCTTCAGGGCTCCGGACGTTGCGGCAAAGGATCCTGCCTGCAAACGTTCTGATGAATCCATCGTAGCGGCATGAAGATTTAACGAGTCTCTTGCAGTGTGCGATGCATGAGAAGTGCCATGGGCGACTGCGGCCTTGTCCTTTGTCGTAGGATTCCTGCACAAGGGCGGGGCGCATGAGGTGTCATGGGAGGCTCCGGCAGGAGTGGGACCTGCCTGTTTTGGCGCTGGGCCCGGCCGAAGCAGCTCGAGCTGCATCCACCTGCGGCTCGGGTCCGGCTTTCCAACATTGCCGGGCAGCGCCTTAGCCGCAGCCGCAGCCCCAGCGGGTGCACATGAAGGGTACTCTGTGGGGATACCCGTAAGGGGCACTTGGTTGCTTTCTGTACCCCAGGGTACCCCGGACACTCGCCGGACCCCGCCCTGCGGTCCCCCCAGGCCTGGTGCGGGAAGTCGCGGCATGCACGGCGTGCGGAAGCCTGGTGGTTCCTGTGCAGGCTGCCTGAGAGCGCTCAGGGGACTTGTCCTCCTCCCAGCGGATGGAAGCTCACTCAGCGGCGCCTTTAACCTCTTGCGGGAGTCCCGACATGCCTGCCCTGAACCAGGCTCTCCCTCGCATGACTGCTGATCGGCAGGATTGAGACTTGCGCCCTGTTTTGGGAAGGAAGCATGAGGGAAAGAAGGCCTGCTGTCTTTCGGAGCATCTCCCCCCTCGGCTGCAGCATCCGTGATTTCTACCCTGGGCTTCTTGCGGGCAGCACACACGAGTTCTCGTTTGCGATGGTTGCTCCCGGAACCTAGTTCGAATCTTTCTGGAATTTGCGGGCCCCCCTCCCCATGTGGCCCCGGACCGCTTGCATGGGTTGCTCGCATGGCTGGAGAGTAAGCTGGCAGAGCATGGCTGGCTCCAAAGGAGGGTCCCACTCGGTCTCCTGCAACATTGTCCAGAGGTCTAGAAACAGGGTAGGTCCTTTTCTGGGGCCCCAAACCTGTTGCAGGGGCTTTTGCAGATGGGCGGGGTACTGCAAAGAATGCATGCTGGCAGAGGCGAAGCCGCGCCTTGGTTACCTGTACGTGAGCCCCGTATAATGAGGTCAGGATGATGGAGTCACCTTTCATTATTTCACTCCAACGTTATGAAGTGTTGCTGCATTCTTTACTGAAATTCCAGCTGCGTGTGTGTACTGAAAAGCAATTCTGAGGAGAGTGCAAGGATCCCATTGTATACTTTTATTTATCTTACTAAAGGAACTTGATGCTGAGCCTGATGGAACTACAGCATTCTGACTGCAGAATACAAATGCTAAAAGACAAAGTTTCTGGTTCTTACAGCAGGTTGCAACCTTGTCTTGGACGTGAGATGACTGACTCTTCTACATATACTGGCAAAGCACATGGTATCATAAATCGTACTTAGATAGGTGCTCGGCATTGACAATCTTGCCCTACATCGATTCCTTCAAATTCTAGCTGTCTAAATTAAAGAAGCCTTCAGGCAGCTGCAATGCTAATTTATCCTGAAGGGCCAAATATACAACTCGTTTCATATAAGCTAGAATTTTTTCCGAATTCATCATGAAAAGGAAATCCTCATGTACATGGTTCAACAAATCCAAACCCAACTCTTCAAGAGCGCCCGCCAGCGTCCTCTTCAGAAGGCGTCCGTGAACAGGTTGGACTGTGAAAGAAGAGGAAGATGATGCCACAGTAGTACGTGGCCTTCACCTCTAGGATCTGAAGGAGCGCGTGCTGTTTTGCACGCAGAACAGAGTCATCATCACCGTCTTGAGCAGCAAGATATTTCCATCCATACTGCTCGATAGGTTCCACGTTCATTAACAAGGTACTAACAACCAGTTACATAGACTTTGCTGAACTCCAGAGGGCTTCGGGAATAGTGTCACGCGAAACTGCATAACAAGATTACCGGACAGCGTCGGGCATCCCCTGCCCATCCCAAGGGCTTCTGCTGGAAAATTCCCAGGTGTGCCAACGTTCCGAAATTCACCCCTTTACATACAACCGTGCTTCAGCGCTGATGTGTTAGCCATTTGGCATCGTCATCTACTAACTGTGATGGCAATCGAACGCTTTCAAATATGCTGCTGTGTGTGCCCAGATGCGGCACGTGCGGGACAACATGGAGGAAATCGGGTCTGATTTAGCCCGCCACGGTGGCTGCCAGAATGTCTCATGCTCATGCACCCATTGCCCATTGGGGCATGGGCCAAGTGCTGAACAAATGTGTATATCTTCGTTGACTGAACAAACATGTCTTCCTTCTTAGGCTCCAGTTGATGAGAGTGGATGAAGAAAGACGAGCTGATCAAAGGTCACCCCTGTACCCCTAACGGTTCATGTACCAGGCAATCAAAATTGTTTAGACCTGTCAAATGGAGAGATGCAGCCCTGCAGCTCGTAGGCCACTGCAACATCAGCAATGAAATTGACTGTAGTGCAATATCTTTCTCCACATCATCCTCTAGCATGATGACTTCTTCCTTGAAGCGGCTTCGTTAATTGTGAGGGACCAGGACAAGTGAATACATGTATTTTAGAACCCCAAATGCTCGAGAATTCAATGCCTCTAATCCTTCTTTTTCATCATGAATATGAGAGCGCTCTAATATGAGACGTCTGGCATGCGCACCTTCACATTTGCATTCGCGCCCGCGAGTGGACATGTGTTTCCGTCCGGAGCTCATCTGCTTAGCAACAGATGAAGTTGACCAGCAGCATCAAAAGGCAGCTCCTGAATACTCAGGCGCTGCGACGTGGTGCTTCATAGTCCGGTAGCTGAACATGCTACCAGACTATCACATGTGCCTTACGGTCACATGTATACATGTACTTGCATGTGATAGATACTACTATGACGTATACACGTACATAGGTACTACTATCACATGTACTTACATGTGATACATGTACTTACTATCACATGTACATTACGGTCAGGCCCTTACCCCAAGGATTATGCTATCAGCGGCAGAGTAACTGCAGACTGCAGAGTAACTTTTTATTGGGGTAGTCTAGTGGCATAATCCATAAGGTAGGGCCTGACGGTTGCCCTTCAGTGTTTTGTTTTAATCAATATTGAGTATTTGGGTTTTTGGAATCAAGGAACTTGTTTAGTAACGGAGAGGGATCGTTTTCCTGTTAACTCAGACGCTTCCTTGCAGTCATGCATGACCACAAGACTTGGGTCTGGAACCGCATATACTGAGGCTGCACTGAAGCAGGCTCATCAGAACACTGACGAAGTAGTTGCATGAGCTCATGCTCGTCATACTAGAACGGAAAGCCCAAGCACGGCTCTCGTTAGAATGCGGCCGCATTTGTTTATCTTACCGCGGATGAGCTCATACGCTGCATATGAGAACGGAAAGCCCGTGCACAGCTCTCATGAGAATGCGGCCGCATTTGTTTATCTTACAGCGGATGAGCTCATACGCTGCATATGAGAACGGAAAGCCCGTGCACAGCTCTCGTGAGAATGCGGCCGCATTTGTTTATCTTACCGCGGATGAGCTCATACGCTGCATATGAGAACGGAAAGCCCGTGCACAGCTCTCATGAGAATGCGGCCGCATTTCTCCATACTAATATGAAGCGCATGAGCTCATCCGCGGTAAGATAAACATCTTGCTCGAGGCCGAGCAGGAAGAAATGTCAATCATGTGTCTGAAGTCTAGACTCATGTGAGTGACTCGGGGAAGCTACATATATGGGCAAGTTCATTAGGTTCAACAAGAAAATGAATTGTTTACAGGAAGCTACAACAGTCGACACATCGCTTCAAAACTATAATAGTCGACATATCACTCCTGTTTACGATGCCTGTCTCCAAGTCCAAAGAAGCACTTTCTATGTTGGATTGACCCGTTCAGCTGATGTCTTTAAAGACATCAACAAATTTGTTGATTGAGCGATCTATAGATCTAAAGCTAGGGCCTTGGATGACTATGAAGGCCTCAGACTTCATAGTCAGCCAAGGACCTAAACAGCCAGCTGTCTTACAGTTTCCCTCTATATATAGACACGGAGGAGGGGCCTTACGTCAGCTCCCTGCTGCTGTACGATATGACTCCTCAATGAATCCTCTCGCAGTTGGTCATATTGTGTCAATGCAGTGCTTTGCCATTATGCCGAGCAAAAGCACAGGGCCTTCCGTGCATGCACTGTGCCTTACTTTCGAGGGCTCGAGAGCTCTCCAATCTATATTTATTATAGAGGTGCTGTGTGTGAGCAAAGGAAACTGCCATATTAACGTAAGGCCTACGCCTAGGCCCAGGCCTGCGAAGATCTTCTAGACCATACGTGAGTACTATTCATGAAGATTAGCAGATATCTACACATGAGTGTATAATGTCCGACAAAGTTCAGGAGCTGTGTTACTAGACCCCATCTAGGACGCAGCCGCGGCGGCAATAACAGCTGAAAACGAACACAATGTCTGTCTACAGCCTCTTAACCCTGCAGGTATACCGTACGAAAAGGTACGTACGGAAAGATGGCCATGTTTCCGTCAAAGGGCTGGGTCATGGCCTAGCTCAACAACCTTTGGTGGGGCTTCAATTTCAGCTTCAGCTGTTTCCAAATTGCTTCGATTCAAAAATTTAACAAATTTGTTATGAGAGACTGTT
>KV908416.1:212944-230444 GCA_002005505.1 Botryococcus braunii
CTCTCTCTCTCTTACACACACACACACACACACACGCACGCACGCACACACCACCCCCTCTTTCTCTACACACACACACATACACACACACACACCCCTCTCTCTCTCTCACACACACCACACACACACACACACACACACACACACACACACAACACACCGCACACTGACATGACCCAAGCTGACCCAAATGTTGCAAGCTGACTGATGATGATCCAAGCTGACCCAAATGTTGCAAGCTGACTGATAATGATGCAAGCGGACCGACATGATGCAAGCCGACCGATATCAGGCAAGCCGACTGACAGGGGGGGTGTGGGTCGGAGCGACGTACAGAAAGTGTTCACAGAAGGCAAGGACGTGGTCCCCGAAGTCTGGGAGGTCCTGGACAAAATCAAGAGCTTCTCCGACAAAGTGCGCAATGGAGAATGGCTGGGCATCACGGGCAAGCCGCTGACTGATGTGGTCGCCATCGGCATTGGCGGATCCTATCTAGGCCCTCTTTTTGTTCACACCGCCCTCAGGTGTGCTGCAT
Organism: Botryococcus braunii; assembly: GCA_002005505.1. Lineage (NCBI taxonomy): Eukaryota > Viridiplantae > Chlorophyta > Trebouxiophyceae > Botryococcus > Botryococcus braunii. The sequence continues at coordinate 213,480 of KV908416.1, forward strand.
TGGCGGATCCTAATTTGGCCCTCCTATTTGGTCACACCGCTCGCAGGTGTGCTGTACTGGCGGATGCTATTTAGGCTCTCTTTTATGTTTGCACCAGGCTCAGGTGTTGAATGCATTGAGTCCGGGTCTCTCTGGATCTGCGTGCGCGCGCATGCGGTTGCATGTGCTCGCGCGTGCGTGTATGTTTTTTGGGGGGGGGGGGGGGCGGGTGTTGACGGAAGCGTATGTTTCACGTCCATTGAAAGTGGGAAGCATGTGGCAGAATGTTCACTGTACCATATCTATCTATCTTGATCTCTCTCTCTCTCTCTCTCTCTCTCTCTCTCTCTCTCTCTCTCTCTCTCTCTCTCTCTCTCTCTCTCTCTCTCTCTCTCTCTCTCTCTCTCTCTCTCTCCCTCTCTCCCTCTCTCCCTCTCTCCCCCTCCCTCCCTCCCTCCCTCCCTCCCTCCCTCCCTCCCTCCCTCCCTCCCTCCCTCCCTCCCTCCCTCCCTCCCTCCCTCTCTCTCTCTCTCTCTCTCTCTCTCTCTCTCTCTCTCTCTCTCTCTCTCTCTCTCTCTCTCTCTCTCTCTCTCTCTCTCTCTCTCTCTCTCTCTCTCTCTCGTGCGCGCGCGCTCTCCCCCATGTGTGTGTGTGTGTGTGTGTGTGTGTGTGTGTGTGTGTGTGTGTGTGTGTGTTTGTGTGTGTGTGTGTGTGTGTCTCTCACCCTCGCTCTGCCTCACGCTCTCGCGATGCATGTGTGTCGCGTGAGGTTTGCCGGTGTGTCGCCTGTTGCGTGGCGCCCCCTTGACGCTGGGGAGGAGGGCTGCTCAGGACGGACCAGCTTGCGGCAGGGGGCGGGGCCGCCGCCTGCGCTTCTTGGCCAATGTGGACCCGTGGATGTTGCGCGCGCCCTCAACGGCCTCAACCAAGAAACCACCTTGGTGGTGGTCGTCTCTAAGACCTTCACCACCGCCGAGACCATGCTCAATGCCCGTACAGTGCGGTACGCACTGTTCGCTCCTCCCACTTTTTTTTTGGGGGGGGGGGTTTTCGTGTGTGTGTGTGTGTGTGTGTGTGTGTGTGTGTGTGTGTGTGTGTGTGTGTGTGTGCGTGTGCGTGTGTGTGTTTTGGGAGTTCGCATGTGCGCTTGGGAAGGGTGTTTGGAAGGGGGAGGTATCAGATTTACCAGCACACCCCCTCCCACCCACTGCCAGGTGCAGGAGGTGTACCTCTGTTTTCCCCAGGTTCGAAGCTGCCGGGTGTTTTCCTGTGGGGTTTTTTTTTTTTGTCTGTTTTGGTCAAGGCCGTGTAAAGTGCACTGAACAACAGTCTGTTCATCTGGCATTGCGTCACACACGGCCCGAAGGATGCATCCCAGTACTGTAATGTACTGCTCGATGGGCGAAAAAGAGTTCCCCGGGGGGGGGGGCAAGTTGTGACCTGTTGTTGCACCCTGAGCCTGGCGGGTGGGGTTTGTATGAGTGGGCACTTGCTTTGAGTGACTCCCCAAGGTAGTAAGGTACCTGGGTTATAAGCAGCTTTTGGTGATTCCCCGGCAAGTCATGAGGATGTTGCCCCGCACGTAACCACTCCCTGACAGGGAGCCTGCAGTTTGCGCTACAGCTCTCCTGCCACCAAGTGTCTCTTACTGTGGGAAGCCATCTGTCCTTTGTTTGTTGACAGCGGGGTAGCACTGCCCAACTTCTGCCCCCGGCAGGCTCGATTCACTCAGGTCTGTATATGTGTGCACAATAAAGCTTTTTATAAAGAGGTTTGCGGTCTTTGGGAGTCCTGGCGGTGTCAGCGCAATGGGGGCCTGGCTCAATTCCCTCATACGGAGTTGTGTCTTGAAGACTCTTGGGTGTCCTCTTTTTGGGGGGTGTCGCTGATTTTCCCGTACCGCCTTTAAAGGGGGTCCACATGCCATCCTGCCTCAATGGGTTGCGGGCACCACTCACAATGGCGGGCCCGGGCTCAATCAACCCTCGAATCATTGCGTTCCAGATTCCATTGATTGCATTTATGACAATTAGTAACTGGGGAGTGGGTCGTCCGCGTGAAAAGGCAGCTCTGTTGGATGAGTGGCTGTGGTAACTGTGGACTGTGCAGGTCATGGCTGACGTTTGAGTTGGGAGAAGAAGCCGTGGCCAAGCACATGGTTGCGGTAAGCACCAACCTCAAGCTGGTCAAGGAGTTTGGCATCGACCCCGAAAACGCATTCGCCTTCTGGGACTGGGTCGGCGGGCGGTACTCCGTGACGTCCGCGGTCGGCGTACTGCCGCTGGCTCTGCAGTACGGCTTCGACGCCTGCCACCAGTTCCTCCAGGGTGGGGTTCTTTACCCCCAAATGCACCATGCTGGAGGTTTGGGCGCGGACGGATGCTGTTTCCAAGCTTGCTGCGATTTAGAACAAGCGGCCGAGTGGGTGGCTTGCAACGGCCCAGGAGTTTAGTGTAAAATGGACAGTTTGTTCATGTGGAGTGTCACGCTCCCTTTCTCTAAGTGGCTGCCTTAGGTGATGTCATTTCACCGGGCAGGATTCTTGCGAAGTCCACTTTCACCAGACTGTCCCTCCCTATAAAAGGGGTGGCTGGCATGGGGCAGGTGCTTCTAAAGTAGACTGTCAATTCCTCTAAAGGGGGTGGCTGGCATGGGGCAGGGGCGTGGGATGTGGACTGTCACTTCCGGGACGCGCCGCTGCTGCAGAACCTTCCGGTGCTGCTGGGTCTCATGGGCGTGTGGAATACCAGCTTCCTGGGCTACCCCGCGCTCGCCATCCTCCCCTACACACAAGCTCTCGCCAAACTTGCGCCCCACATCCAACAGGTCCGTCCATCTCTTCATGTTTTTTTTGGTTCTTTTTTTTTTTTTTTTGGGGGGGGGGGGGGATTTTAGGAATGGAATCCCCCCCCAACACACACACACACACACACACACACACACACACACACACACACACACACACACACACTCACACCACCACCACCACCAGCAGCACCACCATCTTATTGGAATGGAATCCATCCCCCCCCCCCCCCCCCCAAAAATGAATTAAAAAAAAAAAAAAAAAAAAAAAAAACCCATCGGCATTGTTTTGTTTTCATGGAGTGGAATCCATCTCCCCCCCCCCCCCACCCCCAGGGCAAATAAAACCACCACCGTCCCTTGCATCCGTTCCTCCATTGCAGGTGCCTCTGAAAAGTAATGGAGGTGGTTGATGAGGGTGCTGCAGGTGTGTGTTGAGAGTACTGATTTGAAGGGGGGGGGGGGGTGTTGCTGTAGGTGTGTGCTGAGAGAGTACTGATTTGAAAAGGGGGGGGGGGGTGTCGCTGTAGGTGTGTGAGGAGAACATGGATTTGAAAAAGGGAGGGATTGTCTCTGTAGGTGTGTGATGAGAACACTGATTTGAAAGGGGGGGGTTTGCTGTAGGTGTCGATGGAGAGTAACGGAAAGGGGATCACAATCGACGGTGTACCGCTGCCATTTGAGGCAGGCGAAATCGACTTTGGTGAGCCGGGTACCAACGGGCAGCATAGCTTCTACCAGCTGATCCATCAGGGGCGAGTCATCCCCTGCGAGTTCATCGGCGTCATCAAGAGCCAGCAAAGCGTGTACCTCAAGGTACACCCAGTCCCCACCTCTGCCCTGTCAGCTACCTTGGCACCTCAACTTTTGGACCATTGCTTTTTGACTTCGGACTGCTGAGAGCAAATGGCAACTCCACTTTTGAACCACCACTTTTTGACTTCGGACTGCTGAGACCAAATGGCACCTCCACTTCTCGACCATTACTTTTTGACTTCGGACTGCTGAAAGCCAATGGCACCTTCTCTTTTGGACCATTACTATAAATTTCGGATTGGTGGTGGAAAACAACAGCACCTTCTTGTGTGGACCGTGACTCGGTTCTCTCCCCCCCCCCCTCCTCTTCCCCTCTGGCTCCTTGCCAAGAGGGACCAGGCGCGTCAGATTGGAGGCGCGGCAATGTGAGCAAGCACTTCAGGGGGGGGTTCTAAAACAGCAGTCCAGTGTGTTCAGTTGCATGGGGAGACCGTGTGTGTGCATGTTGCGTCGGGGGAAAGGGGGGGGAAGACGGTCTCAGCGGCAGTCCAGTGTGTCCAGTTGCATATCGAGACCGTGTACGTGCATGGTTGCGTCAGGGGGGGGGGGGGGGAATCGGTTTCAGCAGGTGGTGACGTTCTGAAGGTGCAGCCAGTGGTTGGCCATGACTTTGACGATCCCAAGAGATGTCGGTGTCAAGCTCTTAAGGGGCGGGCTCATGCGGGTGCAGGGGGAGGTGGTCAGCAACCACGACGAGCTGATGTGCAACTTCTTTGCCCAAGCTGATGCGCTGGCAGTGGGAAAGAGCGCCGTCGAGCTGCAGAGCGAGGGCGTACCGCCCTCCCTCATCCCCCACAAGACCTTCACGGGCAACCGGCCCTCCACCTCCCTCCTGCTGCCTGCCCTCAACGCCTACACCACCGGCCAGCTGCTCGCCCTCTATGAGCACCGCATTGCCGTCGAGGTCCTCATCCCTTTTTACATCTGCCGTCTCTCCTCTTTTTACACCCCTTCTCTCCGGCTCGTTTGCCAACCCCCCTCCCCCACAGGGGGGATCCACAGCAACAGCACTCGCATGCACACACACACACACACACACACACACACACACACACACACACACACACACACACACACACACACACACACACACACACACACACACACACGCGCGCGCGCGCGCGCGCGCGCGCGCGAGCGCACACGCGCATGGGGCGGGGGGGAATGCATCGGGTATCCTCACCCCTGGTTTTGCTTTGCTACCTGGTTATCCGTTGTTTGCCTTGCCTTGGCAGCGTTCCTCCATCTCTCTCTCTCTCTCTCTCTCTCTCTCTCTCTCTCTCTCTCTCTCTCTCTCTCTCTCTCTCTCTCTCTCTCTCTCTCTCTCTCTCTCTCTCTCTCTCTCTCTCTCCCCCTCTCCCCCCCCCCTCTCTCTCTCTCCATCCATCTCTCTCTCCCCCCCCCTCTCTCTCTCTGACACACACACACGCACACACACACACTCACACACACTCACACACACACAACACACCCATTGCGCTGCGTGTCTGTTTTGGGGGGGGGGGGGGTTTTACAAATAGGGGTGGGGGGGGAGGCAGCTGCAGAGGATTGCTTTTCAACATTGGATGGTAGTAGGGAAGTCCTCTTGAGCGATCCTAGTTGTAGAGCACAGCACAGCCGCTCACTTTTATCTTTACACAGACGCCAGTGGCTGGGCATTTGAGCTCAGAACAGATTATTTCTGCTCCAGGAGGCACTGGAAAACATTGTGCTCAAAGATGGTGGTCAATGATGTTGGTCAGATATGGTGGTCAATGATGATGGTAAAGATGGTCAATGATGATTGTCAAGTTGGTCAAAGATGATTGTCAAGTTCGTCAAAGATGGTTGTCGCGCTTGAACATCTTCAACCAAAGGGGCCTGACTGGGGGGTGCAGGGCTTTGTGTGGGGCATCAACTCCTTTGACCAGTGGGGAGTGGAGCTGGGCAAGGTGCTGGCCTCGCGGGTGCGAGCGGAGGTCCACACCTGCCGCACAACCAACCGCAAGGTCACCATGGCCGATGGCTTCAACGCCAGCACCACTCGCCTCCTCAACCGGTGCGCCTGTCACCCTCCTGCGCGTGTGTGTCCATGCACATGTGTGCATGCATGTACTCTGTGTGTGTGTGTGTGTGTGTGTGTGTGTGTGTGTGTCTGTGTCTGTGTCTGTGTCTGTGTGTGTGTGTGGGGGGGGGGGGACATGCGTGCGTGTGTATGTTTGGGCCTCACCCCCCCCACCCCCCCCCCCCTCTCTCTCTCTCTCTCTCTCTCTCTCTCTCTCTCTCTCTCTCTCTCTCTCTCTCTCTCTCGCTCGCGCGCGCGCGCGTGCGCGCATACACAGCAGAGAGGAGAGAGAGAGCGGGAGGGAGGGGGAGAGAGAGAGAGAGAGAGAGAGAGAGAGAGAGGAGAGAGAGAGAGAGAGAAGCGCGAATTCGGTTGTATTCCATTCCTGTCTGTGAGGTGCTTGTTGGCGAGTGGGTGACGCTATTCAGCTGTTTACCGTTCTGGACCTGCTGAGGGATACGAGTTTCTGTTATTCGATGTTTGCAATCATATCATCGGGTTTGAGCTCGGCTCTTCATCAACCTATCAGCCTCTGAACTTTCGGTGACAAACCCAGGCAGGGAACGTCAGCATGCCATCCTTGATCAAGCTGATCTCTATCTACGTGCCACTTCTTGGCAACTTAGATCCTTTGTGCCTAGAATTGGACACACACTAAACTTCAGCAGTCTGACAATTTTGTTGACTTTGTGGTGCAGATATTTGAAGGGGAAGGCACAGTTGTTGTACCCAGAGCCAGAGGATGTGTTCCCCTGCGACATCATTGATTCAGAGCATTGCCGACCCCCAACTTCTTACGTATGAAGCCCCCGGGGTACCATTGCTCCCCCGGGTACTGCATGGTCCCCCGGGTATCCCATTCCGGTAGTGGCCTTTCCTCGTGACAGGGGTTTCTCCCAGGGCTAGGGCTCCCATTTCCCCCTTGGACAGTTTTACAGCCATGGGTACCCCAGTGGGTAACGGATGGGCTCCTGGGGACCATGGGGAGCCTTCCAGTATCCAGGTCTCGCTTGGGCAAGTCACCCAACTTGACATCGAATTCCTTTCTCAGGGGTTGGACTCTGAAGGGCAGGCCTGGTAGCCTCTCACCATGGGGTACCATGTGCGGTAGTCCTACAGGTTCCCCTTGGGGTTCCCATACCATTGACTGAGCACCCTCAGTTCCAAGGCAAGCATTCTTTTAGCCTTGTGCGGTAGGCAGGACACGATCTCCCACCCTTCCGGCAAGGCTGGTGCCTTCGGAAACGGGCCGTCCCTATCTTTAGTTAAACGGTTTTTGTTTCCTTGTAATGTACTTTTTGAACGCAGGACAGTCCAGCGGTACCATCCTGTCCGCCGTACAGTGTCCAGTGAGAGACATGCAATGGACTGCACAAACGCTCCCCTTGTGGAGGAACTCGGCGCTCCCTGGGAAGCCTGCAGCGTTCCTTACAAGGCTCACCCCGTGCCTCGTCGGCACAGTGCCGCTCTCCGCTTGCCTAGCACCTTGGTCGCGGTCTGTGTATGCAGAGGACAAAAGCCCCCTGGTACTTGAGTAAGGGGCTTGTTCCTGCAGAGGACAGAAGCCCCTGCTGCTGAGTGGGGTGCTGGTTCCTGCCGACGACAAAAGCCCTGCTGCGTTAAGTGAGGTGGGGGTGATGCCGAGGACAAAAGCCCTGCTGCTTGAGTGGGGTGTGTTTCAGCACAGAAGCTGAGTTCGTTCCCCAAGTTTCACATTGATGTGCACGTGACGACGATTGAGCCCGGGCCCGCCATTGTGAGTGGTGCCCGCAATCCATTGGCAAAAACGGCGTATGGGAATTGTTGTCGCCGCCGCTCTGCTCTGGATGATAACACCCCTGCCGGATGCGACAAACTCATGTGCTTGAACCCTGCTCGCTTACTGGGTCCGTCATGAACAGCTCCGATCACCCCCCCCCCCCGCCCCCCATGACTCCCAAGTCCCAAGGGCTGTGGCGCCGAATCTGCAAAAGTCAATCCCACTCTGCACTGATCCGGCTCACCCAGGATAGGCCGCAGTTGTGATCTTTGCGGGGCTTGTACATGGCCTGCAACATGTTGTGCGCGGACATGTTGCACATGGCCTACAACATGTTGAGCGCGGACGTGTTGTATATGGCCTACAACCTGTTGTGCGCGGACAAGATGAACATAGCCTTCAACATGTTGTGACGGGACATATACATGGCCGGCAACATCGTGTGCGTGGACATGTTGTACATGGCCTGCGACATGTTGTGCGTGGACATGCCGTACATGCCCTGCACTTGGATACATGGAGTGGGCGTGCGCAACAGGCTGGAGAGAATATGCATATCTGCTGTGAAGCAAGATACTGACGTGCACAGGAGGGTTTGAGAACGTACCGTCAGCAGCATCTCTTTATGGTGCTTGTCCCGGTAACACTGGGATAAACACCCACACTTTTTTCTATCTCTTTCTAAGCACGTCTTGCATCGCGAGTCATTCTGGGAAGATTTGTTACAGCGCAGACACTCTTTTTGGAGCTTCGTCCCACCCCCGTTTGTCCACACCAGACTTGGCTCAGGCTTTGATGCCTCTTCAACAGTTCATCCATTTAGTTCCTCTTAGAGCAGCTGCGTCTCCGGTCCTCCACTCGTTTACCTGAAGCACCCCTTCCTTCTACCCCTCACCGCGCCGGCGAGCGCCCCCGCTGCCCCCCCCCCCCCCCCCACACACACACACACACATGCGAGCGCCCCCACTGCTGTCTCTCCCCCCCCCCCCCCTCTCTCTCTCTCTCTCTCTCTCTCTCTCTCTCTCTCTCTCTCTCTCTCTCTCTCTCTCTCTCTCTCTCTCTCTCTCTCTCTCTCTCTCTCCCCCCCCCCTCTCTCTCTCCCCCCCCCTCTCTCTCTCCCCACACACGCACACGCACACACCCCCTGCCGCGCCCCCGGGGCAACCAAGCGCTTCTCCCAGACGGCATTATTACATGTACAAATGAAGTCACCGCCAGCCTTTATTTCACGCTAGGCTCCACATCTATGGCTGATGGGATTGTCCAGATAACAGACACAACGAACGCATGCACTTGAAGCCCCCACGCACACGTGATGCAGATTGTATCATTCACATCAACATGCTGTTTCATTGTCAGCCGATGCACATGAAGTGCCTGGGTGTCTTCAGGGACCCCCAACCCCATGTGCCCAAGTGCTCTTCAACCAACGTGTCCAGTCTTCCAAAATCTGTCCAATTTGGACAAACAAAATCACTTGCTCTCAGTGCCCAGGAAAAAAAAAACTGCCGGCCATCAATCTGAGACAGCCATGCCGCAACAAATGCTTTGCAAGCATAAGGAGCCTGTGTGCCACAAGCACAGCAGCGCGCATGTAAACTAGTACACGATCTGCCGCAAGCGACCGAGCTCAACTCGTGAACGAGCATAGAAAGAAGGGCCCGTTGGACCAGCCGAATATTGATTATCTTCCACGCTTGCGTAGGCAAAAAATATTAATCCACGCTTGCATAGGAAAAAAGATTAATTCATGCTTGCTTAGGAAGAGAAGGCTCTTCAAGCGAGCTGTGATTTTCGGGACACCTTCGCAGCAGCCGACACAGAAGACTCACTGGGCGACTTCTGGCCGGCCCAGGGGCAGGCCCTAATCATCGTGGTGGAGAAAGGAAGCCCATCTGGGAGGCTCCAGGGAGGAAAAAACGTGGCTGTCCAGAACATCCAGAACCTTCTCGTACACCACAAACGTGAGGGCGGACTGAGGCATGACTCGGAGCATGTTTGGAAGCAGCCCCTTGTACAGCCCCCCCACGCCCTCTCGTCGCAAAATGGTGCGCAGCGTCAGCCACCCGCTCGTGTACCGCACCGGCCGCTTCGCGTACTGCCTCTGCTGCACCCGAGCCCGTACCACCTGCACAGCCACACAACACTGCATCAGCGGCTTGTCCTTTGGCGCATTCATAGCTTCCGGTGGTTGTCTGTTGTCGCTCAATTTGTCCTTGGCGCATTCATAGCTTTCGGCAACTGTCCTTGTTGCTCAAATTGAGGCAACAACACAGACCCGAAACACTAGGCGCAACCCGCCTTCGTGCTCAGGCTCCCGCATCTGTCTGATTTCCTCAAATATGCAGGCACGCGGGCACGCATGTGTGTGTGTGTGTGTGTGTGTGTGTGTGTGTGTGTGTGTGTGTGTGTGTGTGTGTGTGTGTGTGTGTGTGTGTGTGCACGCGCGCGCGCGCATGTGCCGATATGCGCGTGCCATTTCGGAAATGCGTGCATCCGTATGTGGCCGGGGGTCGGGCTAAAGAGCACGTGCCTGAGAGGGGTAGGTGACGAGGGAGGCACAAAGCTTGGACGCTGCGCCCATCAGAGAGATGGTGGCTGGAGACAAGCTGAGGCCGCCATTGTTTTCGGGCGGCTGTCCCCGCTCGCTTGGCCCCCTGCCTATGCGCTCCTGCCCCCGGGGGGGAGGCAATGATATCCGCGCCACCAGCCTCTTCATCTCCTCATACACCGTGAACTGGATGGCTCCGTGCGACACCTGCACGAGGCTCACAGAATTTACGCCAAAAAAAAAAAAAAAAAAAAAAAAAAAAAAAACACACCAGCCGAGCAGCCGAGTGCTAGCTGAGATTCTAACCATGTGATACCTAGGGAAGGCTCACAAAATATACTTCCAAAGAAAAATGCTAGCTGAGCAGATGAGTTCCAGCTGAGAAATTTCAACCGTGTGATATCTGAGGGAGAGGCTTACAAATTTTTACTTCCAAAGAAAAATACTAGCTGAGCAAAGGAGTTCTAGCTTAGAGACTTTAACCATGTGATACCCGGGGAAGGCTAACGAAATTTACTTCCAAAACAAAATGCTAGCTGAGGAAACCACTTCTAGCTGAGAGATCTTAACGATGTAATACCTGGTGTGTGTGTGTGTGTGTGTGTGTGTGTGTGTGTGTGTGTGTGTGTGTGTGTGTGTGTGTGTGTGTGTGTGTGTGTGTGTCCAAGAGCAGGCACACAAAAGCAAAGTGCGGGTGGACAAACATACAAGTGCCAAAACACCCTAGGACGACTCCTAATCCACTCTGCAGTTACAGAAGGACGGTAGGGGCACAAGATAGATGACTCACCAGCAGGAGAGAAGGCAACAAGCCTCGATAAAAGCCTCCAACACCCTCTTCTTTGAGGATCTGCTTCACAGCATCCGCAAAGCCTCGGTAAGGGGCTGAGTGGAGGGCACCAGCATTGCCAGCCCATTTCCCTGCAGGCCCCCACACTCCCTTTCGACAAGGTTTCCACACATTCTACACCAACTAATGGCTGATCCTTTCGATTCCTCATCCGGCACCTCTAATGCATTGACAGCCCATCTTCCCGCAGGCCCCCACACTCCGCTCACTCCTTTCAACAAACTCCCCTAACTCCTTTCAACAAGGTTTCCACACACTCTGCACTATTTAACAGCTGATCCTTTTCAATTCCTCATCGGCACCTCAGATGCATTGACAGCCCTGCACATCCCCGTGTGGGTCTTCCACCTTCCCGTTCATGTGCCCGTGTCAGCAAAGGCATTCGTGCAAGTTCATGTAGTCATGCTTGCACGCTGCCGCCCCCCCCCTCCCCTCTCTAAACACACACATGCATGCATGCGCACCCCCCCCACCTCCCCCCCCCCCCCATACACACACAGACGAGTTTCTCTCTCTCTCTCTCTCTCTCTCTCTCTCTCTCTCTCTCTCTCTCTCTCTCTCTCTCTCTCTCTCTCTATATATATATATATATATATATATCTCTCTCTCTCTCTCTCTCTCTCTCTCTTTCTCTCTCTCTCCCTCTCTCTCTCTCTCACACACACACACACACACACACGCGCGCGCGCGCGCGCACGCGCTAAGACACGGGTACTGGCTCGCGCACTACACACACACACACACACACACACACACACACACACACACACACACACACACAGAGAGAGAGGGGGGGGGTAGAGAGAAAGAGGGGGAGGGAGAAGGAGAGAGAGGGGTGGGAGGGGGGACTGAACACATTGAGGCAATGAAATCTTCAAGATGTTTAAGGGGTACACACTTGCAGGGCGAGCCAGGTGGCGTGCAACCCCAGCAGCTGCAGGCAGGCCTCGTCGCTGCAGCTGCAAGCGTGTCTTGATCACCCACACGGGATTGGTGATGCAGCACACCTAGAGCACAGCCCCTGCCGCATCACTGATGTATTGCTGCAATTGCATCACGCTGATCAAGCCTCACCAAACATGCAGGCCACGAACGCAGACACCCTTCCAATCGCTACTCGGTCGTCCCCATTTTTGTGTGTTTCGCCCGCGTGCATGCATTTGAGCATGCGTGGATCCGTGCGTGCGCGTGGGGGGATGGTGGGCGTGGGTTTGTGTTAGTGTGGGTGAGAGTGAGCCGGGGGGGGGGAGAAAACGAGAGAGAGAGGGAGACAGACAGAGAGAGAGAGCGAGGGAGAGAGGGAGAGGGGGGGGGGAGGAAGGGAGGGAATGAAGGTGTGTGTGTGTGTGTGTGTGTGTGTGTGTGTGTGTGTGTGTGTGTGTGTGTGTGTGTGTGTGTGTGTGTGTGTGTGTGTGTGTGTGTGTGTGTGTGTGTGTGTGGGTGGGTGGGTGGGTGGGTGGTTGTGGGCAAATGCACATGCCCTTGCCAACACCCATGTCAGCAACATGTGAATGCAAACTTGGAAGTGCAGACCCATTGTCACATGAGCTTGGGTGTTGCCTCTGACACATAAACAAGGCACCAGGCAAAGCGCAGATAACTGCCGCCAAGCAGCAGCCCCATCTGGCAGTTCTTGCGCCAGCAAAATCCTCTTAACACGTAACTTACCCTGACAAGCGGGGCTAGTCTGGAAAGGGAGCAGCCACATCAGCACCTAGAGAATGAACTCTAGCCCCCAGCGAAGGGTGGGTTTCCCATGTGTGCAGAAGCCAAAATCGCGGTACTGTTGACCGTTGCTGTTGGGTCAACAGGCTTATGCGGTGGCGCTTCTGGATTGTTTTCTAGGATGCACAAAATAGAGGGATGTGAACACACACACACACACACATACACACACACACACACACACACACACACACACACACATACACACACACACACACATTGAAGCGGTATGGACAATGCATGGTGTCCCATGATAAAAGTTGCACAGCCCAGCCAGCCTGACAGTTTAGCTGGATGCTCACAGGATGCAGCCCTAGTCACAAAATAGAAAATTGCCTGGCGCAGCATAACTTCTGCATGGCAGATGGGGGGGGGGGGGCGGACAGAATCACACTAGTGGTTAAAGTGTGAAAGATCCCTTGCATTATCCTCACAGAAATACAACCTTTGCAGCGCTGCCTGCCTGCCACATCGGCCCCTCTCCCTCTCCCACCCCCCCCCCCCAACTTCTCTCCCTGCCTCCCTGCCCCCTCTGTCTCTGTCCCTCTCTCTCCCACCCCCCCCTCTCTGTGTGTATGTGTGTGTGTGTGTGTGTGTGTGTGTGTGTGTGTGTGTGTGTGTGTGTGTGTCTGTGTGTGTGTGTGTGTGTGTGTGTGTCCCTCATCCCTCACCCTCCCTTCGCCCCCCCCCTCTCTCCCTTCCCCCTCTTCCGCGAACGCGTACCAATGCAACATGCACATAAGGCTGTGGCAGGAGGGAAGAACATACGATGCAGCCAGCCTCGGTCGCAGAAAGAAGGTGCAAGTGAGGTGGAAGTTGGGACGTTTGCTGCCACCGCTGCCACCGCTTCTTTGCACTGTTGTACGCAGCAAAGTAAATGCCCCAAGACAAACCTGTTCCAATTAGACCCAGGCCCCTCTGATATAATATGCTCGAGTATCTGCTATGAGGCAAGTTATAATTCCTGCCCCAGCCAGCGCCGATGCGTGTGTAGTCCTCACGCTTCTCTCTCTCTCTATCTCTCTCCCCCCCCACTTTCTCCTCTCTCTCTCTCTCTCTCTCTCTCTCTCTCTCTCTCTCTCTCTCTCTCTCTCTCTCTCTCTCTCTCTCTCTCTCTCTCTCTCTCTCTCTCTCTCTCTCTCTCTCTCTCCCCCCCCCCCCTCTCTCTCTCTCTCTGTGTGTGTGTGTGTGTGTGTGTGTGTGTGTGTGTGTGTGTGTGTGTGTGTGTGTGTGCGTGTGTGCGTGCATGTGTGTGTCGCCCATGCCCCCTTCCCCTCTTGTCTGCCACCCCTCTCCCTTTGTCCCTGCTCCCTTCCCATGTGTGTGTTTCTAAGCTAACTGTTTCTGCCTTCCGCAATATCCTAATCCCCATTCTTTTGCCCCCTCTCCCCCTACCCTCTCTTCGCCCCCTCCCTCCCCCTTCCTCCCCCCTCCCCCTCCCTCTCCCCTTCCCCCCCTCTCTCCCCCTCCCCCCCGGGTCTTGCATTCCCATGCACCCTCCCTTCCTCCTTCCAATGTTCTCCTCCACTGCATCCCACTTCAACACATGTGCACATACAGCAACATGCCCCCCCCCCCCCCCGGGGGGTACCTCATCAACAATGCGCTGCCAAAAGGCACACCTGCACCAAGCAAAGCAGGTGACAGGCCGGCGTACAGCGCCCTCCAGCCTTCTTCCCGCAGGATAGTTTTAAGGGCATGCCGGGTGCCCTTGTATGCCGGTAGCGTGCCTCTGATCCCATCTTGCACTGCCACACAACCAACCCTTGGCTTCAATGCATCACCATCAATCATGGTCCTTGACTGCTTCTTCTGACAGGGCCTCCATGATCACAGAGGGTGTTTGGAAAACAAGAGTGGGTGTTAGTCCCAGGGGTACCGGGCGAAACCCCCATCAAGGGCGGAAAATCCCGAGCCGATCAAGGAGGGTGTATGGCAGAAGGCAGTACAGCCCACTTCAAGCCACGGCAGCCTGACACAATACTGAAAGGTAGGACAGTAATTTAGAAGTGTCGGACAACAGATGTGGACACCACTTGGCTCTAACATACTTCCTCATAAGGGACATCGTCTATGTCATACGTCGTTTGTGTTGTCAACCCCAATATGAGAGTCAGGCTCCCTGGCTTGGGCTTACTATCCCGCTTCAGTAGCTGACATGATGCACCAAGCCCTGCAAGGGGCTGGGAAGTGCTCTTGACACTTTCTTGTGAAACATGTGCTGGCCAGAAGCCTTTTGGCAAAAGTTGAGAGGCCAGTGAGGAGCAGGTGCAAAAGCCAACTGGAGTGCTGGTTTAAAGTGCACCTTGAAGTCGTGTCTTCACAACATCCAGGGGTTGAAGAACCAACACGGTTGAGAGCCCTGCAACGCAGCCGGCAACAGCATGCTTCCTGCACGCAAACCAGAGTTGTTGAATGCGTGGCCTTGCAGCAGTTGTGCATTGGAACTTTTGCTCCAAGTATAGATAGTGGCGTTTGTCTGGACATGCAGGAATCTCTAGGAACATCCTAAACTCCTTCACAGTGTGCTATGCATGCAAGGATCACAAGTCAATATAGCAAGATAAGAACGTAATGTTATCGGATGCACCATTGCATAAATTCAGTCCCATTGCCTTTATACCCGCCACTGAGGAGGAACGGGTGTTATTCGCAAGGAACCAAACTCCCGGACTGAGGTCCGAAGAAGTTTCTCACCAGTTGTTATTACTGTTTTCAGACATTAACCTACTGCATGCCTCTCCGGAAAGAAGGTGAGGCCATCCTTGCCATCGGTCCTTCCCCCATCGTGATCGTTCCTGCTGCGCTCAGCAAACTAGAGCACACGCCGGCAAAAATGCAAACTTCACTTCCATTAGTTACACCTTGACAAAAACATTGTATTCTAACTGGAATGCTACCTATTTTTTGAAGACGTTTCAACGCCGTTTGTCTGTTACACTGTGCCGTTCCTTTTCAAGCGCCCTGGCGTGGCTACAAAGTAATCCACTGCCTCCTCAATTACTGATTTGACCTACTTGCGTGAGACGTTGAATAACTTTCAACAGTCACGCAGTACCTTTTGGAAGCCAATGCGGGAACGGCAATGATACCGATCACATCATCCACAACGCACGCCACGTCGAAATATTCGCTAGGCGTACAGGCGGTTCCACCAGCATTTGGTTGTTAGATTTTGGTGATTAGGAGTCATGTCGATATTTATAGCCAGGGATTTGTCGTAAGAACTCCTGACATACATGATACACATCTGAGTAGGTCCTCCCTACCCTATGAGGTGAAGGACTTGCATCTGCGTACACTCTGACGCTCATGGCGTCGTCAGGTTGGAGCAGCTAACATATAAAAAGCATTCCCTGCAGCATTGGGCAAGCACAGCTCAGTGGCAGGAATCAGTCAAAGCCTCATCAACATGACAGGCATACACGGACTGGAGTTCAGACGGCACATCAGAACTATTTACATATCGAAACTATGTACAGTGCCACACAGTCAACTAACTAACGAGCTAGGAATACCTGCAGCATTGGGCAATCACAGCTCAGTGGCAGGAATCAGTCAAAGCCTCGTCAACATGACAGGCATACACGGACTGGAGTTCAGACGACACATCAGAGCTGTCAGTCACCTCTGACTATCCCACTTAAAGCTGCAGCTAAGGAACTTTACTTGGTTTGCCTTCCCTAGCTATGATGTCACTACATCTATGCAACGGAGCTCCTATCTGAGGCTCCTTATCAATGCGCAGATCGTGAAACCGTACATGCGTTGTTCAGTCCTATCGGTCAAACGGAATACCGATCCGAACAGTCATCGATCCGTCTAAACGACACGATCTAACCACAAGTGCTTCGAGCGTCAGCTCAGAGCTAAACGCTAACTCCATGGATCTAACACAGAGCGAAACACTAGCTGAGCTAGTCTAGCTCTGGAGAAACGTTCGGATCACAGAGTCAGATCACTAGCGCCTACACAATGTTCGGAGTTGACACATTTACAACTGCCTTCCTCGAATCTATCAATGAGAACCGTATCTACATCCCGGATCTCATCTACAAGTCCGTAAATCACATGGAACCTCCCCTACTGCCTAGGAAAGGCCATAACCATTACCTTATGAGTAAACCATTACCTTATAAGTCAACATGACATCACCTTGGTATAAATTTGTTGTACCTCAATGTTGTACAACTGTACCTTATTAACTCCTGCAGCTGTACCTTATTTAAATAATGCACCTGTGAGTCTTCTAAGTCTTTCATTACTGGGATGTGACTCACAAACATGTAACTCAAAAATGTTACCACATGTCTAATAAATATCTAAGGTATGCATGTGTGTGTGCAATATCCCAACATACACGTACAAAACCTTCTGTGCACGTCCAAATGCCATACGAAGTCATTGTATGGAGCCCCTCTTCGGTGCCACCGATG
>KV908416.1:235444-240444 GCA_002005505.1 Botryococcus braunii
CTGCGTTGTATCACATAAAATTTTCTGTGCCGAGTCATGCGCACTTCACACTTTTTCCTTAACTGCCCTGGGAAAGTGTACTGCATTGGACTTAGCCGTGTAATATATACTGGTGTAGACCTGGTGATGACTTCTAGAATCGTAGTATGTGGAGATGTAGAAGAGTACTATGTTGCGAAGGGCACAATGTATGCCTGTGGTGCACAATGTATGCAAGTGTGAGTTTTAGTGAGTTTCTAGATGTATGATAAACATGGTGTGAGGTACGCTGACAGGGAGGGGAAAGCGAGTAAGAAGGCTTGAGGCACACTGAGCATGGAACTGTGTGACTCTGAGGGCGCGAATTTGGGAGTGCAGGCAGTGGCGTACATGAGGATGCGGGTATGGGGGGCGCCGGCTCAACTGTTGATGTACGTGGCGACTGGGATCCTCCGGGGTTGCCGAGACACCCGCACGGGGGCTCGAGCTGCCTCCGTTGGCTTTGTGGTGAACCTGGGCCTCGACTTGGCCCTGGTGCTGGGTCTGCATGCTGGCGTTGCTGGCGCTGGAGCTGCTACCTCCATTTCCCAGTAAGACACCATCCAAAAAATGTTTCAAGCATTCCATCATCATCATCGCCATCATCATCATTGCATCAAGCATTTTTTCAAGCATTGTCAACTTACCTAAGAAAGCACCCCCAAACAAAATGTTTGTCGGCAAGGAATATCGTCCAATTTTGGATTTCCCTTGTAGTTTTGTTGCATTTCAGAAACGATGGAGCGGAAGCACATGAAGACACCCCCACCCCCCCATCCGCCCTCCGGCGGAGAAACGTGTGAGGGAGAAGATAAGGAAGTTTTTAGGCACCTTTACATCCCTCTAGCGTGCCCCCCCCCCCTTTCTCCCTCTCTTTGCCTTTATTCATTACCCCCCGCTTGCTATATGCCACTTCCGTTCTCCTGCCAATGACTGCATGACTTCACTGCAGCACACAAGCCTGGTGTATGGTGTTGTGTGAGGTTGTATGTGTCTGTTGTATGTACTCCGAATGAGGCGTTCATCTGTTTCCAAATTTAATGGAACTGCTTCAATAACCTTCAACCACCGTCCTTCATGGCCTCCCTTGATTGTTCTGAACGTAAGAATAAAAAGGGATGTTCAACTATCACGCCCCCCCCCCCCTCTCTCTCTATATCTCTCTCTCTCTCTCTCTCTCTCTCTCTCTCTCTCTCTCTCTCTCTCTCTCTCTCTCTCTCTCTCTCTCTCTCTCTCACACACACACACACACACACACACACAAAAACACACTCACACACACACACACACATTCACACACACATTCCTATCCATCGTGGGCAAAGGTGCTGCCGGAAGGTCCCAGCCCCTTTGAAAAGCATTGGCGGGAATGCTGCAGGTGGGCGAACGCGCTGCTGATGTATTCGGCGCTGATGAAGCGGGGCTTGTTTCATCCGTCGGACATAGCGAGCATGCCAAACTGGCATCGCATTGTTCCCATTCTGCGAAGGGGCGCTTCGCTTCAAGTGCGCCCTCCTGTGCCGGCTTGCTTCTAGCGGCACAGTGACAGAGCAGGCCAGAGTGAGCGTGCACTTAAGAGGGCCAGTGTGCCCGCACGCGGGTAGGTGCGGAGGCACTCGTGAGGGGAGAGGGAGTGGTCTCGTCTGTGTGTGAGCAGGACAGAGGGAAAGGAAGGTGGCTCATGTCCAGGACTCGGTGCTAGGGCTGAAGAGCAGGAGAGGGGGTTGTGTGAGGCCGGGAAGGGCAGGGAAGAGAGGGAGGGCGGCGATCAGGGAAAACAGAACATGGGAGAGAGGAGCAGAGGGCGAGTGAAGGCGAGAAAGGCGGGAGAGAACTGGAGATGGAAGGAAGGAAAGAAGTTGAGAGGGAGTATGGACAGAATGTGGGGGGAGAGTGAAGGAGGGTAAGGAAGAATATGATGAAGGAACTGGGGAGAGTGGGGAGCATCACAAGGAGGGAGAAGGCAGAAGCCAGATAAAAGAAGAGCCCGCTCTTTTTCTTCTACTATTTCTCCTCTTGATTACTCCCCCCCGTCTCTCCCTCCCCCTTCTCTCTCTCTCTCTCTCTCTCTCTCTCTCTCTCTCTCTCTCTCTCTCTCTCTCTCTCTCTCTCTCTCTCTCTCTCTCCTCTCTCTCTCTCTCTCTCTCTCTCTCCCCCCCCTTCTCTCTCTCCCTCTCTCTCTCTCTCCCCCCTCTCTCTTTCTCTCTCTCTCTGTGTGTGTGTGTGTGTGTGTGTGTGTGTCTGTCTGTCTGTCTGTCTTTCTCCCCCCTTCATGTGTGGGGCAGGAAGGGGATTGGTGGGAGGGGATGCTGCCCCTGGTTGATTTTCTGTCTAAATACAAGGATGAACCATGGGCATAGCATAACCTTAGGATGGCAAGTAAAGCTATTAAAAGGCTATCAAGTGTGTGAAAGCCTTCATGCAGCATTGTAAGGTGCAGATTCCATCCCAAGCAGTAATGACATAACTGACCACAGACCTATTACTGTTGTTGACAGGCGAGGTCGCTGAGCATTTGGTTTGTGATGCTGAACGCGACTATGGTGGCCATGCGGTGCGGTACAGCGGCCATGGCAGCGCATGAGGTATTGCGCTCTTGTTGGTCTTTCTGCATGTATGCCTTTTGGGCTCTGAACGCCTCCTCCCAGGTGGGCACCCACAGTCACCTGCCCCGACATTGGCTTGCCACAGCTCCAGGATTCTGTGACCTTGTGCTTTTTGCCATATCTTTGCCACCTCAACAAGGTCGCAATGTCATTCTGGTGCTGTTGCCAACAGTTGCTGTACGTATGGTACTTGCAAGTTGCAAGTTGCTGTAGGTGTGGTACTCGAGTTGTTCTTTCTGTCTTCATAGTTGTTGTTGTTGGTGACTTGCGTGATTGGAGTTGGTGTGTGTGGTTGTTCTGGTTGCTCTTGTTGTCTCTATGAGAAGCGGTGTTGTTGTTGTTGGTGTTGTTGTCGTCGTCGTCCTTGCCAGAGCTGTTGTCATTGTTGTTGTCGTTATTGTTGTTGTTGGTACTGTCATTGTCTGTCTTGGTGGCTGTCGCTGGCGTTGGCGTCGTTGTTGGTGCTGTTGTCACACTTGTTGTTTGTGATGTTGTTGTGGTCCTCTTCTTCTCATTCCCCTTCTGCTTCTCCTCGTTCTCCTCCTCCTTCTCTTCTCCTTCTAGACGTTTTCGTTGTACTCGATGTTGTCATTTGGCGTTGATGTCATTCTCCTCATCTTGGTTCTCAGTGCTTGCTCTGTGCCGCACTGTGATGGGCGTTGTCTTGATGTTCTCATTGGTCATCATTGTCTCTTCTACCCAAAATGGATTTTGCGCCACACCATCTCTTCGCCAATTAGCTCCTGAGGCGTGAAGTTAATTTTTTTAAAAAAAATTTAGATGCCTGATGCCAGTTTCCGGTGAGTTCAGACGTGGATGGGGCTGAACAGGCGCTCGTGGCAACATATGTAGGGAGGGCAGACTTGGAGAATGCACGTAGGGTGCTCATCCGAACCACGCAGCTGGGGGCGCTGCTAGGAATTGGCCTATCATTGTCTTTCTGGTGGCCCCGCAATGTCCTGGCCTATGCTTTCACATCTGATCCTGCTGTCACGCAGCAGGTGCGGCGCCTTTCTCTTGCAGCTCTTGTGCACTTCTGGGCACGGCTTGGTCACAAGGATAAAGTTTGCACTCGCGCGCGCGCGCACACACACACACGCACACACACACGCACACACACACACACACACACACACACACACACACACACACACACACACACACACACACACACACACACACACACACACACACACACCCTTGCTCTCCTCTCTGTCATCCTCTCTCCCGCCCCGCCCCCCCCCCCCCTCTCTCTCTCTCTCTCTCTCTCTCTCTCTCTCTCTCTCTCTCTCTCTCTCTCTCTCTCTCTCTCTCTCTCTCTCTCTCTCACACACACACACACACACACACACACACACACACACACACACACACACACACACACACACACACACACACATACACATCCCATGCAACATGACCGTAAGGTGTCCAAGGATCTCTAAGCCCTCCCACCCATGTGACTCGCCATTGGGTGCAGGGCTGCAATCTCATTGATGATGTCTTTGACTTCTGACCTGCAGAACTGTTTCTTGAGTTTGTGTGTGCAGCACCCTTCCCCCTTGATTCTAGCACCCCATGTCACCAGCTGAAGCTCACATATGATGTCTTTCAAGCGTGCTGACGATGAGATTGAGTTGGATGCTTCAAAGCCTTCGAACAGTACTATGTAGAACGTGCATGTACGAGTGTGTGTTGCCTGGGAACCCCATGTGACGGAGCCACAGGTACGGAGCTGCATGCCGCTGCTGATCTTTGTGCTGCCAGTGGAGGCAATGGAGCGGGCACTAGAGGGGGGCCTCATTGCCTGTTCAGGCGAGGTGGACTGGGTGGCGCGGAACACCATCGTGACCTCAGCGTTCTGCCTGGCGGGGCTCGCGGCGGTGCGGTATTGGGGC
The DNA here is from genome assembly GCA_002005505.1 of Botryococcus braunii. Taxonomy (NCBI): domain Eukaryota; kingdom Viridiplantae; phylum Chlorophyta; class Trebouxiophyceae; genus Botryococcus; species Botryococcus braunii. Next base: position 239,967 of record KV908416.1, read on the forward strand.
CTCGGCCTGCCTGCCGTGTGGGCAGCAATCAAGGTCATAACCTTCGGGCGCACCGCTGGAGCAATTGCGCGGTACGCCAACCCTGAGTCGACACTTGAGGGCTTCAATGTCATCTCCCTGCGTCCGGTGCTGTTGCCTCACCCGGCACCCCATGCCGCGCCCGCGCCTGCAGTGCCGGTCACCTCCGCTGCTCAGGGTGACTAATTCCGTAGTTTGGAGTGCCTGAGGCAGAGAGGGCGCTGTTCGCTTAGGCCAAGAGACGCCCGTCTCGGTTGGCGCCAGAGCAAGAGAGGGGTCGCAGGGCGACAGTATAGACGGATGGGGAGCGGGAGGGAGGGAGGGAGAGAGAGGGGGGGGGTGAAGGGGGAGGGGAGGGAGAGGGAGAGGGGGAAAGGGGGGAAGAGGGGCGGAGGCAGGAAGGGAGGGGGAGTATGTGGCTGTTTTCCCTACCAGGATCTTCGATTGCTTGGCTTTTTGT
>KV908416.1:245444-262944 GCA_002005505.1 Botryococcus braunii
AGCTCTGCAGCGAAGGCAAGATCATCCCAGAGGCTTGGAAGCGTGAACATTTCCTAAGATTAATTCACCAGCTATGGACATGTCTTGTCTGCTCCCATCGGCAGGAGTTATCCCCCATGCAAGACCTTGGAGTCACCACCACCTTATGCAAGTGAGAGGTTGATGGAAGGGGGAAGGGTCAGTCAATCCTTGGAACGGTACGTAGTATACTGTAGCAACCTGGTTTAGTTACCAGACCTTCAGGGCCCCGATTTAGCCTCCTGTCCACAGCAACCTATGCTGGTATTAACGTCAAGGTCTCTGCAGAGCACTTTTCTGCGAAGGCCCAGAAAACCTCAGCGTTGATGGCAGCAGCCTCTTCCGACGTCAAGTCATCCTGCACGAAAAGCAGGGATCTCATGAGAATCAGCCGACGGCTCATTTTGTTAAAATCTGCGACCGAGCATACGAACAACAGCAAAAGCCCTGCGGGGCACCATCCTAAAGGGACGAACCGTAACACTGGCCCATGCCACCATAGACAAGAAGTTGTACAAGCACTAGACCTCCCCTTTAACATGGGCCTCCCTTAATGACCACAAGAACCAGCACACAAAGCAATCTAGTTAGCACATTTTGCACTCTGCTCCAAAGGATCGAATGCCCAACTTGGGAACAAAGGGTATGCAAACAGCTCAACATAGGGGAGATCTGCTAATGGCATGTTCAGAAACACTTATGCAGGCACTTCTGCAAACGATCCGTAGCTAGGGCACAGACCTTTATAATGAACTTCTGTCTGACTTCCGCGGGCGAGGAACATTCGCCTGCAGTCATTCACATGTCAACCATGAAGAGCGCCAAATCACACATCCACGCACGACTCACGAAAGGCTCTCTCCCTCTCCCTTCCCCTCTCTGCCCCCCCCCCCTTCTCTCTCTCTCACACACCCACACACACAGAGACAGAAGGGATCGGGAAAGGGAGGGAAGTAAGGGGGAAGAGAGAGTTGGGGGAGGGCGAGAGAGGGGAGGTGCAGGAAGAGCAGGTCCCCCTCCATGGACTCTGTTCATTTCCTCCCTCCTACCATTGATTTGGCTGACTAGATTTGTAAGACATTAAGTGCACAGCTTTAGACAGCGATAAAAGCCAGTCCAGCAAAAACCTGTGCGATCTGGAGACAGGAAGTGCTTTAAGTCCAATACACAAGTTGAAGCAGAGCAGGACCAACGGTGGGCTTGCCAGGAGGAGCTCACCAAGTTTCTTCTTAAGTTCACTTTCACACAGGTCCATTAAGGGCTTGCAATTTAAATAGTCTGCAGCCTGCACAGGACATCCGTGGAACAATGAATTGGAACGAGGCAGAGGAGAAGAAGGAGGAGGAAGACGGGGAGGAAGAAGAGGAAAAAAAGGCAGAAAGAGATCTCTAGAGGCGGGGAGAGGATGTGAGGAACAGAGAAAAAGAGCTTCCAAGACCTGTTTGTAGCAGGCCATTTGATTATTTAAGGATCACGCAGGGACAACAAGAAGAAAAACAAGATGAAGGAAAAGCTAAAGAAGAAAAAGTAGGAGGAAGAGGAGGAGGAGGAGGAGGAGGAGGAGAATAATAATAATAATAACAATAATAATAATAATAATAACAATAATAATAATAATAATAATAATAATAATAATAACAATAACAATAACAATAACAATAACAATTGTTATTATTATTGTTATAATAATAATACTAATAACAATAATAAGAAAAAAGTAGTAGCAGAAATAGAAAGTAGTGGTGTTAGTAGTAGTGGTGGTGGTGGCAGTAGTAGTGGTAGTGGTAGTAGTATAGTAGTAGTAGTAGTAGTAGTTGTAGTAGTAGTATACTCCTACTACGTAGTAGGAGAAATAGTAGTAGCAGTAGCAGTGGTAGTAGTAGTAGAGGAAAGGAAGAGGGAGGAGGAGGAGGAGGAGGAGGAGTTGATGATGATGACAACGATGGAAATAATCATGACGTAATTGCATCTGTCTATGGCCAAATCTGAAATTTGAATATTTATACAAAGTTCCAACAGAAGTTGGCGTAGCAGTCATGAGCACCGGGTTTGGACAAGACGTCCGATCGTTTCACAAAACCGTAAACCACTTTCAAAGGCAAGCTGTACCTTCAGAAGCTTACACAAAGGTAAGCAATCGACTGCTAAAAACATTTCTTTGTATATTGTTTGGAAATAAGGTTTGGTTTCTTTGGGACTCTTCTCAGAGAAGAGGCAGTTAAGGGCAACTCCCTCTTCATCAGTAATAACGTTAGAATCATATAGCTTTTGCTCGAAAAGGACATTCATAAATTCCAAAACCACTCGTAGGGTTTTCAGATCGATCTGGACAGGTATTGTCCCCTCCACACAGTCTGCGTAGAAAGAAACATTGTCAGACAACCGAGAACCCGACCAAACAACAAGAGAATTTTTTTTCAGTGTTGGGGGGATCATCAAACAATACCGCCACAAACCATTTACCTGTTACCGCAACCGCAAGAACAGGTGAAAGATCAGCTATAATCTCTTTGTTTGCCAGAATAGTCCCTTCCTCTGTCTCCAATGTCACCTGAACAGCCAATTCTTACTATGTTACCCAAAGGCCAACAATCTCATCCGTCACAGGTCGAGACGGGGTAAAAACAGAACCCCTTGATAAGTTCCAGTGGGGGTGAGAAACATGTAAGTTGGAGCCCACCTTATTGCTTTCTTCTATTTGCGTCTGCTCAGTTGCAACTCCTTCAATGTTTGCATCAGAAGACAGTATTGCGACAAGTGCTTTACGTTTAACTCCGGAAATTCGGCCTGCCGTGAGTACTCTGGGTTTCACATCTGCAACCCCTTCTTCCGTTGGCCTTTGGGTTTTCACATCAGAATCAAGGTCTGCCGCGACTATCTCGGGTTCCCGCGTATTCGAAGCTCCCATCTCTGCATGACAAAATCGCATGCTAAATTGTAGAAACCAAATTGGCAGGTTTAGGCAACATGAGCCACAAAACTGATTGTGTGAGGTACACGTGCGCCACCTGTTAAGATGAAAGGAAGTGTTGGGAGAGAAAGGACTGGGCGGAGAGAAAGTGGGGTGCCTAAGTCGCATATACACAAGGGCATTCTGGGGAGGGCAGACTGCAGCAGCGGCCATGCTGTAACCTTTTTGTCCAAGAGAAACACACTCCAGGGCTGTCAGTTTACCACAGGTACGCCATCTACGCTGTCGCTGCAGCATTATACCCAGAGTAACACCATAGGTCTCAAAAGGGCCAGACTCGAAAAGTGATCCGGTGGCAAGGACGAAACAAGATAGAAGTTGCACGCACTTGAGAGTTGAGTAGGTCGTGCGAATGTTGTGGTCAAAGCCAATGGTCGTTTACGTCGCCTTAGCCCTGCTATACAGTAGCACACTGCAGTTGCTTGCATAATAAACTGTTTCACAAACAGAAAACACTAAGGGCAGAAAGTTACACATCCAGAGCACAGATCGAACAACTGTAACGCGAATTTTGGTCCTCAACCCAAAACTCCCACCCCAAGGTCTTGTTGTTCGAAGTCCTAACGAAAGTCGCTACACCAAGCCCAACCCGCATATGCGCGACTGTCGAGAAACTTTTTGAAAGCGTCTCCAATGCAGTTGAAAATGGCTGGGTAGGTATTGCGATGACGGCCAGGTAGCTATAAACCCGTGCCGGCTTGGGATCCCAATGGATTGTGGTGATGGCCTCCCGTACCAGGAGGAGATATCGCCGACCCCTAAGAAAATGCTCGATTCAAGAGGCCTTCGCAAATCTAACGAGAAAGGCCTAGCGATAATGAGGGAGCCATCTGAGACGAGCTAATTTCGTGCAACAGGTGGTTACGAGGTTGTCCTTCGAAGAACAGGGGGCTTCGAGGTTGGAAGGAGCAAGACGAAAACAGTAAGTCAGTACATACCTTTTGTTTACAATCTGATCCATTCGCTTTACAACAGCCATTCACGATGAATATGTTACTTGGAGGTTCCTCCTAGAACACCACTTGGGACGTTAACGTGTGGGCAGGTTAACAGGTGGCAAAGTCGTGTGGCATCCTGTTACAAAGTCGTGTGGCATCCTGTGAGACTTGACATGACGTTTGAATCGCTGTACTACGACTGACGGAGGTGCGCCCGCGTGCCACGGTAGCATCCCAACGTTCTTTCCGATCCGGTCACCTGTGGACCCTGGGCCCTGCGGGGACTTCCAACTCCCCCAAGGAGGACCTCAACGAGACGCTCAACAGACCGCAGCCGATAGCAGAAGGCCGCGGAAATGCCCCCCAACAGTTGCCTGCCTATTCTTGCTGAAGAGTTTTACTTCAAGCCGAAAGTTGCGGGTCTTCAGTTAATCATAGCCGTTTTAGTATCTCTGCTCTACTCTCTATGAACTAGCAACAACGGGTGCAGCACTGTACTTCGAACCAAGCACAATGGCGACGTAATCTGCAAACTTCTCATGCAACCGTACGTTAAATCAGTGCTCTTCTTTGACAATGAGTGACTGCAAAATGGCTGACGTAGACCGACCTCGAGTAGAGGATGGGTTTCTCGCCTTTGAAACGAAGCCCGGTTCGGGGATTGTTAATGAGAAGTAAGGCCTTCACTATTCATCATTGAGTAATGGATCTGAACAGTGTCCTCTTTCTTGGTCGAGGCATGTGCTGCACAAAGTGGGTATACTTTCCCTCAGTGTGGTAACTAGACTGAACTTTTAGGGACTTGCCCACTATTCTCCGGGCAGCCGGGCTTCAGTTACATGGAGATCAAATCCTTGAGATCATCAACCAGGTAGTTCGTGGCCCGTATTGAAATCAGAAACCAATAAGCTATGTCGGAGCTGACACCTGAAGGCCTAAGAAGAGTTAGCTTCCCTTCCCATCACCGCCGGAAGTTCTTCCGCATTCCATACACAATGTTTGCGTACAAGTATAACCAGCCATGCCTTTAAGTATTCCAAACTATGCTAGTGTTTGGCCTAAAAAGATTAAACATGCAGATAAGATTGTTAAGCAACGACGCTTGGCATCACTCTATTTTCGTCCAGCAGCCAGGTTGGATGCCTAAAAAGGACCACAGGCTTCTTCCTGTCAACAATTTTTAACTGGTGGCATATATCTGGGAGAAAAGAGTGTGTTGTTTGCTGTCCATCTGCTGACATGCATCCGGGATATTCTCTGCATGGCAGATGAAGCAAGCAGTTGGATGCCTTCCAGATGATGAGGACACATTGGTATCCCGAGCTGTTTTCAATGAGGCATGTTTTTACCTCAGTTTCACCACCACCACCACCCACACACACACACACACACACACACACACACACACACACACACACACACACACACACACACACACACACACACACACACACACCCCCACCCCCCCCCCCAACACACACACACACACACACACCTCCTCCTCCCTCCTTCTGCGAGGACTCTATCTCAGTTTGTCGGTCTGTGTGGATAAAGCCAATGCAATTCCTACAAAAACAGCGCATGTACTTCACAATCGGACTTCTCCAGGATTAGCTCCATGCACACACGTTTGTATAAAAATAGGCTCCTTTGCAATGCAAATAGCAATGCTGGGCTTCTTGCGGAAGGTGTGCAATCCTGCAGAAATCTTTGTGGAAGTTCTGCAGCTCTAAGGTCAGGGTGGCAGGGGCGGAAGGGGGAAGACTACAGGGCTGCTTGGTCACACGGTAATTTGCAGCCTAAAGTGTGAAGTACTGGTGCAGCAATCCAGGACTTTCAAGATAGCAAAGCTGCTCTGTGTTTCACTTGCGCCGTACAATCTGAGGGAGTAACAACGAACAATCTGTGAGCCAGTAGGTGTTGGATGTCTGGCTGGCAGCCCACAAGAAGGAGGTTAGGCGGGCGAGCTATGTTCAACTCCTGACTGCAATTAAATCCCTGGACAAGGACGGCCGTGGATACTTCGCTCCGGAAGAGCTCATGGCGCTTTTCGTCAACCAAGGGGAGCAATTTAGCAGTCAGGAGGCCACTGCAATGCTGAGGTGCTTCTCTTCCACTGTACTTCATCAGCCCTATCTTCCATGGCCAGTCATGAGCAGGCCAAGTAAGGGTGTGTGCACCTGGAAAGCCTGCCGTACTGGGGAAGGAATGGAATCGCTGGAGTTGGAAGGGGGCCCCTGGTTCCTTGGCAGTTTATCAGTTCCTGACTCTCTAAAAATGTCTGGTCGCGGGCTTAAATTACAATTTTTTAAATGATCGGTGCATCTCAGATGGCCTCTCCAAGCCTGGTTCTTCCAGCATCTCCGGTCAAGGCTTTGGGAATCATGCATTTTGATGTGTCGACGGATGGTACTGTCTGGGCATTCTTATAATAGTATGCCTTTCAACGGTTGTATCTCCTCTCCAGGCCGTCGGACTTGTAGGCAACATATATTGGCGCTTCATATTTAAAGCTTAAGCTTTACCAATGTTCATGACATTCGGCAAAGGTGGAGAAGCCTTGCAAGTGATTTCAACGAAGTTATAACTGCAGCCAGTGAAAGTCCTGCATATTCAAATGCCACGGATGTTGATATTGCCATCAATGCACCTATGGTTTCCAGTGCTTCTGTGGGTTGCAGTGCTTCGTTGAAAAGGCTCTAGTAGTTTAAAGAGAGTCAGCACAGATGAAGATGTAAGCCTTGAAGTCACCCTCTGTCAATGAGTATGCAGAACTTGAAAGGTCTGCATACTCAGCGCTACGGAGAATGATGTTGCCATTGCTGCGATGGGTTGCAGTGCTTCATTGAGGTTCGGCTATGGTGGAGATCTAAGCCCTGCCATAACTTGCAGAAAAAGAAAGTTCTGCATGTTCAACCACAGATACTGATCTTGCTATTGCTCCTACGGGTTGCAGTGCTGCTGTGGACAAGCAATCCAACAGAATATATGCCGAAGACTTGGGAGCTCTGCTATCAAGGAAGACCTGATCTGGCAGTCATGACCATGGTCCATGGTCATGACCAAGTCCTCAAGCAGATGCATCCTGAGGGCCTGTCAATTGATAACGTAATATGAATCACACTTCCAGATGAGCAAGACGCCTTGAGCATCAGAGCGGCCTGTGTATATTATAATGATTCTGCTGGCTGGTGTCAAGTCATTGACGAAAAGGACGGATTGCAAGCTATAAAGATACAGGTAGCCTGAAGGACGCAAGTGCTACAGCTCCTACCTGCTGGTCCTGGTCATTGACCAAGCGTTTGCCTGTGTGCCCACCTTAGAATTCCTTGGACGCGCGCTTCTTTCCTTGTTATTACCTTTACCAGTAATGGATGCGAGATTTCACGTTTAACAATAGCTGCCCCCCCTCCGGGGGGTCGAGGGGGATTCCTGTTGTGGTAATGAGGTTGGCTTTGGTCTGCGTGTGTACACACCAAAAAGCCTGGTTTGGTACATGTGCATACACTGGCGTTCTCTGATTGTTCCCAGATCTGAAGAAAGTCAGTTTTGGACGAAGTGACTCGGTATCAATGAGGGGCAACCATTGTTACCGGTATATTCCAACATGCTGGTTGTAATCTGCAGCGAAGTGGATACCTCTACAGGGAACCCCGCCCATAGGAGACTCCAAATTGGCCCTTCAAAATGGGGCCCCCCTTCATTAAAGCCACCTTTCAGTAGTGTCCGTGATGGATCAGCAACCGCATTTGATATATATTTTAAAAGGGCCACTGAAAAGCAGTGAGTTTGTTCATCATGACGATGTCATTCGGAGGACTGAACACGTCGCCCAACCCCATCAAATAAGCACGGATCCTTATTTAACGGGGGCCGGTTCCCCAATACAAAAGCGCCTGAGAGCCACGTTTACTGCTATGTCACAAATCGGACCATGCCAGCGTACAGACACGGACTCCGCAGAAGTTGAGAGAGCACAATATCACATCATTCTTAAGGGCCCACAACTCTCACACGCATGCTTGTGCGCTCCCGCTCTGTCTACAACTCCTGTCCCTCGTGCCTCTCCTTCCTTAGCTCCTTATGCGCTCCCATTCTTCACCCAAAACCTTCCCTAACCCCGGGCTTCTACCTCTCCCTCCTCCTGTCCCCAGCCCGGTCAGTGTCACACAGACGGCAGGCTCCGAAGGCCACATGTGTACAGCCTGAGCAGCTTGCCCAGCTCACGTGATGCATCCCTGCTAACAGAGCGCAATGCTCTGCCCTAGTCTCCAGTGTGGCGAGGCCAACCGCGAATGGCCGTCTCATTTCTCCAAGACGTCAACAAAATTCGGAACTGTAGAGATTCTTCTCGCAAGTGCACTCGCAAATGGAGCCCGCATGTGGAGCTTGCACTTGCACATGTACATGGATTACAAACGTTGGTACCCGCGCGCCAGTGTGAGGTCAACCCGAGTACGAGTGTGAGACCAAGGGTGATTCCGATCGTCCCTCACATGTCTAGCGCGTTCTATGCCCGAAGGGTTCCCTCCAGACGGCCGCTCTTCCTCACCCCCATCCCGTGCCAATATCCCCACAGGGGCCGACCTTGATCTTGGACTCAGATGCCACTCCTCCGACTCATCACAACACGGACGTCCATATTCCCACGGACGTCCATACTTATATGTAACATCTACATGTATGCAAGTCACAAGGCAGCAAGCCCCTGGTCAGTTAAATTTATGCCTTCAAGATTTTTTCCCTTTCTTGGGGATCACAAAAGGAGATTGAAATTACTAGTTAGAACTCGGGAGTGGTCCGAACCAGACACCAAAAAGTTGCAAATTTCAAATTGTACAGCAAAGATAATGTCTTCAGCTTCCAGCAACCCACCAGTACAGAAGTCATAACCTTCGGATGCACCGCTGGAGCAATTGCGGGGTACGCCAGCCCTGAGTCGACACTTTGAGGGCTTCAATGTCATCTCCCTGCGTCCGGTGCTGTTGCCTCCCCCGGCATCCCCTGCCGCGCCCGCGCCTGCAGTGCCGGTCACCTCCGCTGGTCAGGGTGACTAACTGCGTAGTTTGGAGTGCCTGAGGCAGAGAGGCCACTGTTCGCGTGGACCAAGAGACGCCCGTCTCGGTTTGCGCTTGAGAAGAAGGGGGTCGCAGGGCGCCAGTAGAGACGGATGGGGAGGGGGGAGAGGGGAGGGGGGAGGGAGACGGAGAGGGGAAGGGGGGAGGGAGGGAGGGAGGGGGAGACAGAGAGAGAGAGAGAGAGAGAGAGAGAGAGAGAGAGAGAGAGAGAGAGAGAGAGAGAGAGAGAGAGAGAGAGAGAGAGAGAGAGAGAGAGAGAGAGAGAGAGAGAGAGAGAGAGAGAGAGAGAGAGAGGGAGGGGGGGGGGAGTGGGGGGGGGGAGGAGAGAGAGAGGGAGGGGAGAGGAGGGGCCGTACTTCCATCGCACGGAAGAAATGGTGAATTAAAAGAGATAAAAGGAGGAAACATCCTGGCCCTCCTGAGGGGGTGAAGGAAAGGTAAATACAAAAAATGAGGTTCCATTGGAGAACAAAGAGAGAAAAAAGCTTGGTTCCGAAGTGGAACAATAACGGGAATGTTTATTCAAGCGTGGAAAAGGTGGGCATTTATCCCAGTACCCGGAACATAACATGTACATGAGCTAACATTTGATCGAGGTTCCCAGGCATGCAAGGAGTGAATCAACAAACATGAACTGCTTTGATCTTAACCTCAGTGCAATTGTGTCCTTGCTGTTGGCCAAGCTTTTTTGTGTCTTATAATGTCTGGTGCGTGTCTGGTGCAGTTCTGCAGCTGCAATGGAATTGCGTGCTCCTTGCTTGGCCAATGCGACAGTGTGAAATTGCGGGAGTAGGGGCTGGCTCTTGCTCCTGGTGGGGGTTTCAAAGCTTGCTTGTGCAATGGACGTTTTGCATCTGTGGTCCCCACTGGACACTGGATACTGGAGGAACCCCCAGAGATGGAGACTTGGGAGCGCCATGCAATGCGATGACGGATGCTGCCTTTGATAATATCAAGATTCTGCTGCCACATGAACAACCATGTGCAGAAAAGGAGTTGGCTGCCTCGATTAATGCTTGATACGTAATCCCGAAATGTTGCTTTGTGAATGCAGATTTGGGAACCTCACCGCGTCCCTCCCACTATGGTAAGGTTCCCCCCTTTACAACAGGTCGCTTTCAAGCATTTGGTCCAGGATTCCTAGACCAGGATGGGTTTTAACTGTTTCAGGAAGATGGGACTTAGGAAGACGAAGATGGGGGCGAGAGCCCTAAGCTCCCACCTCTATACTCAGAAAAAGTTTTAAGTGTGCATGACCTGGCACACGCGGAGACGAGATTATGTAAGCACCACCAATACTCCCCATGGCCCCCATACCTACACGAAGGGCCTTGGCCTCCACCCAGCATAACCAAGCCCTTGAAGAAAATCACAGACAGACCAATGTGCATACAATTAGTTCCTGGTTTGTGGCGGGCGACCCCGTCATTCGGATAGATCCACAGCATCCCCAGCAACCTGTGGATGTACACGGAAACAGGGACGTGGTATAGAAGTGAAGGTTTTATTACCTAACAGGGGGATGCTTACACTCGGATACGAGTGAGTACACGTTTAAAATAGTGAGAGCTGTTATTGGAACATGCCTAGGGGGTCTGCACCGTACCTGTGTCTATAGGTTTGGGTGGGAATTCTGATTGCAGATGTGATCAGTATCTGAACCAGAATCCCGTGTACGTGGATGCAAGTCAATAGCGTGTTTGTGTGTCTTGGCAATACCCTCTGTAAGCATTCATGGGTATTTAAGTGTTCAGTCAAAGTAGCTTTTGGCAATATGTATGGGCCACAATAACTCTTATGTTCGACAGGGTGAAAACTAAATAAATACAAAAGACGTATGCACCGCAAATATTGGGGACAGAGTTTTCGTTTAGTTGACTATCTTTACTCCCGGCAGTTTGATTTCCTGCAGGCTAAAATCTGGCTAAAATCTGCAGTCCTGGCGTGTTCACTGTACGGGCAGATCCTCGACCTCCCGAACCCGAGTAAACCAAAAGGGGGCAGTTCGCCTAAAGCAGTTCAGACATACATTGTGAGAACGTGGTAATTGTTTCTTTTCTTATGTTGGGTGGTAATATACATGCAAAAGTATTATATTCAACGATGGATGTCGTCGTCGCCATCGCCCGACATATCATGGTTGCCGGTATTAGTGGTCTTTGACTTGTGCAATGGAGAGCAGCATCTGGCAAGATTTTGGCCAGAAAGTAACATTGACAGGAAGGATCCGTGAGATCCTTATCAATTATCCAGAGGGAACATCGGTTCTCAAGGAATTGATCCAGGTTAGCGAGCGCTTTAATTCTTTCTTCAGCAGGGATTTGTGGCATTCCCTTTCGTTTTGAATTTTGAAATCGTTTCAAGTAAGCTACAATGTTTAAATTTGTTATATTGAATAGTATCAGCCGTGACGCTTGCTGAATTGCGATTGTAGAATGCTGATGATGCTGGGGCGACGGTCATTAAGTTTTGTCTGGACATGCGGCCTCACGGTAGCGGTGAGTCAACATTAGCTTCTGGAGTGTTGGACCCATCTTTCTCCACCTGATACATCGATTGTTCCTATTCATGTGCAAGCAAGGGACAGCAGGGCAACCATCAAATCTTCTGGTCATGTAGTTATTCCTGCCAAATTCTGTCCATTTCAGCTTATGTCTTACTTCATCTAAAGGTTCAAAGGTGTCGGTTTTCATTTCTCTTTGTTACTGCTGGCTAGCACGTGCGCTACGTGCAACTTCATGTGGAAAGCACGAAAGAATACATGGAGGCAGACACAGTTCAGACTATTTTTGCTTGGTAGACCGTCAAGGCCATGAATGTTCCAAGGTCCGCAGGTAACCTGCTTCCCCTTAAGGCCTGCAGATTTAAAGGCAGCACACCTATGCGCAGTGGTAATCGCTCTGCGCTGGGGGCTGGGACCTGAGCACAGGGTTATGGGACCCCTCTCTGTCCACACACAACCTCCAATATCATAGTAGTGAGATTCAGATGCCAACATACACTTCAAATCTACTGAAGCCCGGTGAATATAGCAATTATGACTGATCTTGGGACAGCATCTGGAATGTACTGAAGTAGCTCTCGCTTTGTCAGGTTCGCTGGTGGCCGAGGCAATGGAGGCATTCCAGGGTGCAGCCCTGTATGCATACAACGACTCTGAGTTCCAGGAGTCTGATTTTGAGAGCATCAGCAACATTGGGGATTCCGTCAAGAGGGGAAAAGCCGGCAAGACGGGGCGGTTCGGTGTTGGGTTCAATTCCTGCTACCACATGACTGATTTGCCAACTTTTGTGAGCGGGCGGCACCTTGTCATGTTTGACCCCCACTGTGCCTTCCTGCCCAATGTATCTGCCAGCAACCCTGGAAAGAAGATTGATTTTGTGACATCGAAGGTAAAGGCCCACCCGCACCCCCTCTTTGTCAGGTTGCTTAAACGAGTCTTCAGTATGTGGTCCAGGAATCGTGAATATCTATTTACAGGACTTTAGCCCCGAAAGCAACAAGAGAAGTGTGTGCAAGTGCACACACACACAGACACATACACACACACACATGCACGCACACACACACACACATACACACACACACACACACACATACACACACACACGCACACACTCCCATGTTTCCACGCGTGCGTGCGCACACACACACACACACACACACACTCACACACACACACACACACAGAGAGAGCGAGAGAGAGAGACACACTCGCACACATATAAACATACTCTTTTGCGACGCGCGTGCCGCGCGCGCACACACACACACACACACACACACACACACACACACACACACACACACACACACACACACACACACCGCGCGCGCGCACAGAAATGTATGGTTGAACCTCTAGGACACGAGAAGAGTGAAGACAAGGCCTTGAGTCGTTATACCATGGCAAATCTCCGGGTCGTCTCAAGTCTAAATGGGGCTTGTTGCTGGAGGCCAACTCCTCACAATAGGTACTTTAGGATAGGCCAACCAAATGAAGCCCACAATTAGATGGTGCCCTTTTGGCATTGTGGCAGCTGGGGGAAGTTGAAGGACATTTGAATCAATTGGGGGAGATTGGCAGGTGTTGGAATCACATCCAGATCAATTTAGCCCTTACCGAGCCTTTGGGTGCGACATGGTGACGCGTTACAAGGGAACTCTCTTTCGGTTCCCGCTGAGGACTCCCGCACTCGCAGCTCGCTCCGCAATCTCCAAGCAGGCAATCCTTCTCCCCACCTCATCCCTCCCCCATACATGTAGAGGGAGAGAGAGAGAGAGAGAGAGAGAGAGAGAGAGAGAGAGGAGAGGAGAGAGAGGAGAGAGAGAGAGAGAGAGAGGAGAGAGAGAGAGAGAGGAGAGAGAGGAGAGGAGAGAGAGAGAGAGAGAGAGAGAGAGGAGAGAGAGAGAGAGAGAGAGAGAGAGGAGGAGGAGAGAGAGAGTGAGTGTGTGTGTTTGGCTTGGGTGCATGCATATGTTTTGGGGTTAGGGTGGGATAACTATTGCTGTACATGGGCTGTACTAGCCCTGGCGCGGAAAAGAAAAGAGTTGGCAGGATCTGTTGCAGCAATGGACGACAATCCAATGTGGAGGAGCGTGTACATTACTCAGGCATTTCATCTCAGCCAGAAGTATCAGTCACATTCTACTACGTTGTTGTTGTTGTCGTTGTTGTTATCGCTACAAGGAACACTTGTCCATGCGAACGGCACAGATGACGTCTTACGTCTGATCATGTTTATAAACACACTGCTAGTAAGTAAATAGGAAGATTAGCTGTAAAGGAGAAGATTAGTAGTACCATCCTACTGCTAGAGGATACTACTTGGTGTGTGCATATGGACCCTCTTCATGCTTTGGAACTGCCAGCGCATCAACGGGATAATCCACCCAAGTTTGAGTAAGAAAATGATCGAACAAACCACCCCCCTACCCCCCACCCCCAAAAAAAAAATAAAAACACAGAAATTGGACCCCTGAAAGCCGAAAGGGAAAAATGAAGCATGACAGGATACAAACGGAATCGAAGTTCTTAATGCACTGGTTTGGGGGGGGGGGGCAGGTTTATGATGCGGACAAGGTGAGAGGCCTCCTGAGAAGCCTGCAGGAGGAGGCTTTTGAGGTGCTGCTATTTCTCAAGAGCATCCACCGCCTGGAAGTGTTGGAGTGGGGCCCCTCTGACGCCTCCCCAAGGCTCCTGTTTTCCTGCCATGTTCAGGTGGCACCCTCATCCCCCTTTTTGGGGACTCCCCGCCCCTGCCTCTCTGCCGCGCTCTCTGCCCTCTCCATGCCGCTCGAACGATTATGAATGCCTGCGAAGAGGCCTCAGAGCGTTTGGAAGTCTCACAAAGACGGAAATGCCTTCAAAGTTCCCCTTCATCACTGAGACGCACACTCCCACAACACACAACACACACACACACACACACACGTACGCGCATTCACACACGCGCACCCGTTGGCATACAAGCATGCAGGCACTCGTGCCTGCGCGCGCGGGCGCACACACACACACACACACACACACACACACACACACACACACACACACACACACACACACACACACGCGCGCGCGCACGGGCGGTTCCCCAGCTCCATGAAGTGTTCAGCGGCTGGAGCTGGTCAAAGAGTGGGAGGTCAGCATGATTGTCTGATTAAGTGAACCCCATGTGGCGGCATGGCGCTGCAGGGCATGAGCCCGGACCTGAAGGCGGAGCGTTCCCTCTTCCTGGAAGCAGCCAGAACAGGCAAGCCTGTCAGCCGGTGCCACGTGCTGCGGCTGACCGCGGAGCCGTCCCGGGACGGGGGTGCGGAGCGCGAGGATGCCGCCTTCCTGGTCGGGCAGGCTTGTGCTGCAGGGCAGGCCAAAATCCTTGCCGAGGAGCTAGGGAGCCAGCTGGGCATGCCTGTGGTCCCCTGGGCTGCAGTGGCCGCCCCGCTCATGACCTCCTCAGGTCTGGCCCCTCCTATGGTTGGTAGAACCCAAAGAATGTGGGCACTAAGGACCGGAGCTCAAGTCCCCCCAAACCGCCCCCCCCCCGACCGGGTGGTCTCTCTCTCTCTCACACTCACTCTCTCTCTCTCTCTCTCTCTCTCTCTCTCTCTCTCTCTCTCTCTCTCTCTCTCTCTCTCTCTCTCTCTCTCTCTTGTGTTGTTTGTGTGTGTGTGTGTGTGTGTGTGTGTGTGTGTTTTGGGTGGTCCGGACGTTATTCAGTGCCTGAAGCTTGTTGGCATGTGCCCGTTTGACCTCCCCCGCTCCCCAAAAGCTGGGGACCATTGTTGAACAAGGTACTGGCTTATGAACGCGAACTCGGTTGTGCTTCAGCTTTCCCTGCTCGCATGATTTCATATCCTGTCTGGAAGTCAGCCAGTGCCTTTCTTGGACATAATCTGGCGCGGCTGCATGCATGATGGCAGGTCCAGTCCCGAACTCAGCCAATGCTTTTTTCCAGGTAAACTTGGCATCACTGTTTGCATGATTCCTTGTCGTGTCCGGAATTCAGCCAATGCTTGTTTTGGGTAAAGTTGGCATCACTGCTGGCATACTTGCATGTCCTGACGACTATGTCAATGCTTATCTTAGGTACGACTTGGCGATCACTGCTCTCTTGATTTCATGTCCTCTACGGAACTCAGCCACTGCCTATCCCGTGATGGCAAATAGATTTACAAGGGCTTTTTTTCTCTCTCTCTTTGTTTTTTTCTTTCTTTTCCCTTGTCCCCCTCTTTTTGGGTGGTGATTTGGGATTTGTATTTGCAGTCGTGCCGGGGGTAGATATATACGGGCAAACGTCTTGGTGTGGGTTTGCAGAACAAGGAGAGCCACTGGTTGGGCAAGCATTTTGTTTTCTTCCCCTGCCAGGCAGGACGGGACTTCCGGTCCACGTGAATGCGTACTTCGAACTGAGCACAAACAGGCGGGGCATCTGGCATGGTGATGACATGGCGGGGGCTGGGCAGCTGCGCTCTGACTGGAACCTCTGCTTGCTGAAGGTAGAGTGCCTGCGCTCTTTGAGAACGAGGACCAGTAGACATGTGTACCTCTGCTTGCTGAAGGTACAATGCCTGTGCTCTTTGAGAATGAGGACCAGTAGACGCGAATACCCCTGCTTGCTGAAGGTACAATGCCTGTGCTGTTTGAAAAGGACTAGAGGACTGGTGAACCCACCTTGCTGAAGGTACAAAGCCCTGTGCTCTTTTCAAAGAGAAGTAGAAGGCTTGTGAACCCACCTTGCTGAAAATTCAGAGCCTGTGCTCTTTGAAAAGGCCTGTACACTTCTGAACCTCACCTTGCTGAAGGTACAATGCCCTGTGCTGTTTGAGAAGAGAACCAGAAGTCTTGAGTGAACCCACCTTGCTGAAGGTACAGAGCCTGTGATCTTTGAGAAAAGGCCTGTACACTTCTGAACCTCACCTTGCTGAAGGTACAATGCCTGCGCTCTTTGAGGAGAGGACAAGTACACTCGTCTCCTCAGGTCACATCAATAGACACTGCACAGTGGCAGACTCATGCTTTCAGTTCCATCAACATAAGGATGATAGTCATTTGACATTGCCCAGTAGCAGACTCGTGTCGCAAGTAGAATGTCAGTTGACATGAATTCAGCGGTACACCTGAATCCCCAAAGAACCTACACAACTTCGATTGATCCACACACTGGTGGAACAAGGAAGGAAGACTCGTGTACACTCGTGACTCGTGGGTAGACTTGGGCATTGATGCCACAAACACAAGTTCAATTGACATTCCACAGAAATGGACTTTGCAGTGTGATATTCGTGGAAAGGTAAGTTAGCGTGGGTGCAGCACGTCCAAACCTTGCGTTAGTGCAAGCACATGCGTCTGCCCACATGTCCACTCGCATGTCGTCGAAGCACACATGTCCCTCCACACGTTTCTAAAGCACGCATGTCCACCCACATGTTTTTAGAACGCACATGTCGTTAAAGCAAGCATGTCAAACCACATGTCTTCGAAGCACACATGTCTTTCAAGCACGCATGTCCACACGTATGTCTTTAAAGCACACATGTCCACACCAACATGTCTGTAAAGCACACATGTCCACCCACATGTCTTTCGAGCGCACATGCCCGCTCACATGTCCACCCACATGTCGTCAAAGGCGCACATGTCCACCTTCATGTCTGTAAGTGTCTTTCAAGCGCACATGTCTGTTCAAAGTCGTGACCTTTCCCTTCCGAGCATTGCAGTTGCCTACCCATTCTAGGTGCCCAAGGAGCCCTAGCAGGATACGCGTTACCCAGAAGCCCATGCAGACACCCCCGGTCCCCAGGGTACCGCCCAATCGGAGCCCTCAAGTGGACCATGTAGCCGGTGGCCCAAGTGGGGCGGCTTCTGGAGCTCCAGGCTTTGCTAGTGTAAAAACTGGTACCAGGTGCGAGTTTGACCCTTTCGCGTTGCCTGAACAGGATGTGGTGGCTCCGACTTACAGAATGGTGCTGCGGGAGCTTGCGGAACTCATAGG
>KV908416.1:270444-277944 GCA_002005505.1 Botryococcus braunii
TCGGCGTCGATCAAGGCAGCGCGTCCGTCGGGGACAATCGCTCGGTTGAGGGTTCCGAATCCGAAGTGCAGTTTACTGACCTGCTCGGACAGCGCTACCTCGCCCCCAGGGAGATTGGAGAGAGCGCGGAGCTCCTCACTCCGGAGTTTGTTGTGGCAAGCTCAAAAACAGAAGCTCGGCTTTACACCAGCTTCCTTGGCGTTCAGCAGCTGTCCACTATTGATTTTTACAAGTGCGTCGCCTTCTCTCTCTCTCTCTCTCTCTCTCTCTCTCTCTCTCTATATATATATATATATACATATATATATATATATATATCTCTTTCTCTATTTATATCTCTACATATCTCTCTTTCTCTATATATATCTCTTTCTCTATCTCTCTCTCTCTCTCTCTCTCTCTCTCTCTCTCTCTCTCTCTCTCTCTCTCTCTCTCTCTCTCTCTCTCTCTCTCTCTCTCTATATATATATATATATATATATATATATATATGTATATATATATATATCTCTTTCTCTCTCTCTCTCTTCCCCCCCCTCTCTCTCTCTCGCTCTGCCCCCCCTCTCTTTCTCTCTTTCTGGGAGGCAGTGCGTCTATGTTGGTGGGTGTTGGCGAGGGTGTGTGTGTGTGTGTGTGTGCGCGCGCGCGCGCGCTCTCGGGGGGAGAGGGCAACTACGGGTGGTCCAGGGCGCACAAGCCTTACCATTACCACCTTTTGTTGGTTCCTCCCCAGGGATTGATGGGGCCAGAGTGCAGGGCAACAATATGGTCTTTCCTTTTGGACTTCTGATTAGTGATGTCATTTTTCTCGCAGCTCCCGCCTGTCTATATTCTATGCCAGGCTGTGTTTAAGACCTTGTGAGGATGCTTAAAGGAAGACTTGCCGCATTGCAGGCTTCCACTCCCTTGTCATGGTAGTCCATGTTTTTTCTAACTCTGTGTTATTGTACTCAGTGTCATCGTCCGTCGTTGCAGTCGGAAATTATATTCGGTGTTCCTTCTTACTGTGTCTTCGTACTTTGTGTTTGTGTTTGTACCCCGTGGTCGGTGTACTTCGTGTTTGTGCTATCTGTGTGTGGATATGCATTGCCACCAGGCTCGAATCAGTCTTCTCTTCGTTTTCAGTAGCTGAGGTAGAGTGCTGGGAGCTCAGACCTAGACCCGATCCGAAACATGGCACTTCCCCATCCCCCCCCGGGCATTTTTTTGGGGGGGGGGGGATTCCACACAAAAACTCGCCTTGGTTTGGAGTTCGAATGGGAAGGTCCGACCACTTCTGGTGCTGGGGAGGAACCCCCGGGGGGAGGGGGGGGAGCCTCCATGCTAGCACTAGCCCCTCCTCCCCTCTCCCAGCCCCAATCCCCCCCCCCCCGCCGGGGGGAAAGGGGGGGAGAGGTCAAGGCCAATCCTCCCTGAAAAGCTAACTTAGAAAGGATGTTGACCGCGGGTGCAGAAAGCATGTCCTTCCACGGGTGGGTGAGCTGCCTGCGGCCGTCCGTGACGGAGTTATGGCACAGCTTCTCCGGCAGCTTCCCTCCATTTCGCACAAAGACCGCGGCCTTGTGGAGCAGCTGCGTGGAACTGCCTTTGTGCCCACCGCCTCCGGCTCTCTGCTCTCCCCCTCAGCCGTCTATGATCCTCGGTACCTGATCGCTCCCGCCGGTCCCCCCGCCGTTGCCCTCCATCCATTCTCTGTTTCGGCCTTTCAAGGTTTTCCGTATAACGCAAGTTATATACCGGGGGGAGGGGGGGAAAGGGGTCATAGCCACGGGGTCACCCCGCCAGGAGTATCGGGGTGGGAGTTTAGGGCTCTGGCCCCCATCTTCCTTTTCCTTCCATCAAATCGTATGTGTACCTTTCGTACCGGCACTTCCGGGGCAGGAGGACGACACGCAAAATCTCGTACTGCTTCCCGAGGGTAGCTGTGGAAATCTTTTGAGCACTTGATGGCGTTCCATCTTTACATCTATTTCCGTGTCCTTGCCACTGCTTACCATCTGTCCTCCGCTGTTACCATTTGTACTCTTTCGTACCATCAGCACTCTTTTCGTACCATCTGCTTCCGTCCTTACTGCTGCTTACCATCTACTCTCTTGTCGGCACCAGCAATGTGTGTCCATTTCTATCTTGTATCATCGGTAACTGCATCACCCCAGGCTCCCTGCTCTTAGCCTCCCATTCACCCTCTCTTGGTGCCATCTGCTTCTATCCTTACCAACTTTTATCTCTGGTAAACGCACTCGGAGGCTCTCCTGTGGTACCAGATAGCAGAACGCATGTGCGTCGTGGTCACTGCTGACCTGGCTGCCTCCTTAGAATATAAAGTGTTAAGTGGAGTCTCCCCAATTAACATACCTCTCGGTACTGAAGTAAAGCTTGTAGAGGGACAGAACCCCGTAAGGTTTTACCCAAAGGCACCTTCATGACAAGGCGGACTTGCTTGATCCCTTTCACAAAGGAGCACAAGTCGGGGAGAGGAAAGAAGCCTTATTTGGGGGGAGGGGGGAGCAGGAACCCGGACCTGCTGGGTCTTTTGGACGAGGCTTGCTTCCCTTTCTCCATTTTTGCTGAGGACGAATCGCTGCTGGCCGCACTTCAGGTTCTAGGGATGCGGTCCACGGTCACCCCAGAGACCCTGCTCCAAAGCGCGCGCCTGATCGAAAGTCTGGCCCGGACTGACGACATTGCTGCTAATGCCCGGTACTCCTACTCCTACCTGCTCCTACTCCTACGCCTACCTGCTCCTACTCCTACTCCTACTCCTACTCCTACTCCTACTCCTACCTGCTCCTACTCCTACGCCTACCTTCTCCTACTCCTACTCCTACTCCTACCTGCTCCTACTCCTACTCCTACGCCTATCTGCTCCTACTCCTACTCCTACTCCTACTCCTACCTGCTCCTACTTCTATGCCTACCTACTCCTACTACTCCTACGCCTACTCCTACCTGCTCCTACTCCTACTCCTGCTCCTAGTCCTAGTCCTACTCCTACTTGAACTCCAACTCCTACTCCTACTCCTACTCCTACTCCAACTCCTACTCCTACTTCTACTCCAACTCCTACACCTACTCCTACTCCTACTCCTACTCCTACCTGCTCCTACTCCTACGCCTACCTGCTCCTACACCTACTCCTACTCCTACTCCTACTCCTACTCCTACACCTACTACTCCTACTCCTACTCCTACTCCTACTCCTACTCCTACCTGCTCCTACTCCTACGCCTACCTGCTCCTACACCTACTCCTACTCCTACTCCTACTCCTACTCCTACTCCTACTCCTACTCCCACCTGCTCCTACTCCTACGCCTACCTGCTCCTACTCCTCCTCCTACTCCTACTCCTACCTGCTCCTACTCCTACTCCTACTCCTACGCCTATCTGCTCCTACTCCTACTCCTACTCCTAATCCTACTCCTACTCCTACTCCTACTTGCTCCTACTCCTACGCCTACCTGCTCCTACTACTCCTACGCCTACTCCTACCTGCTCCTACTCCTACTCCTGCTCCTAGTCCTACTCCTACTCCTACTCGAACTCCAACTCCTACTCCAACTCCTACTCCTACTCCTACTCCTACCTTCTCCTACTCCTACTCCTACCTGCTCCTACTCCTACTCCTGCTCCTACTCCAAGACCTACTCCTACTACTCCTACTCCTACTGTTGTTTGTTATTTTGCTTGGAAGCGGCCTGCAGCTTGGTTATCTCAATTTGGGTGCCGTCTTTTACCTCCCAAGCAAATTGACCAGATGGGGGAAGGAGCATGAGGAACGATGGGCACCCCTGTCACTCCCCGCCCCCACACCCCCCCCCCATACACACACATTGTGACACAAACACACACACACACACACACACACACACACACACACACACACACACACAGACACACACGCACTTGCAGACACATGTGTGCGCATGCGCACACGATGATGTTGATGATGCGGACATGTTGTATATATTAGCTGCTTCTTTATGCAAATTTGTGGCTGTTTTCTGACAAGGTACTATGTGTGATGAAGAGCTCGGGTTTGGGGCGGGGGATGCAGTGGGAAGGCCCTGCTGTCGTATTTGGAGGTCGAGGCCGGCCGCTTGTTTGGCAAAGGGGGCGGGTCTGGTGCGGGCGCGGGTTCACGTGCACTTGCGCTGACGGCATCTCTTCCGGACAGGATGTTGGCTGGCTTTCCCAGCCTCTTACGGCCGGCTGAAAAGCGTCCTGCTGAGGTAGGAAGTTCGAATTTCGCCATGGAGGATTTAAATTTCGCCACAGAGTTCCTGATTTTGCCACGAGGTTCTGATTTTTGCCACGAAGTTTAGAAATTTTTTTAATAAAAAGTGAAGCCTAGAAGTTTTTGTCTATGCACAGTCCCATTGTTCGGCTAGTGGCCACGGCTTTGTCGCCCCCAACAATTTTGCGCACACAGCCTGGCACCTGTCAAAATATGTCAGGAAGCACCTGCATGCTCATTTTGGTTCAATTGCTCAAGGGGGACGCGGTTGGTTATTTTGGATCAAGAGGGTTGAAAGAACGCAGTTGCTTTGTCTTTTTTTTTTTTTTTTTTTTATTTAAAAAAAAAAAAAAAAAAAAAAAAAAAAAGATCCAGCTTAGGAAGCACAGGGTGGTTTGTTCAAAACGACCAGGTTAGGAAGGATACTTAGGTTACTTATTCAAGTCGCACGCTTAGGAAGCACCCAGTTTCTTGTTAAGGATCAACCGCTTGGGAAGCAATCGGGTTGCTTCTTTTGATCAACGCCTTGTGGGGCGGCCGGGTGTGCTTGTTTTGGATCGACAGCTAAAAAAAGCACTTGGGTTGCTTATTCGGATCAATGAAAAAGCACCCGGTTGCTGGTTTTGGAACGACCGCTGAGCAGAGCACCCCAGCTGATCTGAAACGGAGTCGCAGGAGGTGGCGAACAAGTTCTGGCGGGAGCTCGGCAACATTGCGTGGTGTCCTGTTTTGGCAGAGGCACCTGAGCGGCACCTCCCCTGGGCGCCGGGAACCGAGCGGGTGGCTCCCCCTAGCGCTGTGCGGCCCTCCTCCGACCTCTGGCTTGTCTCCGCTACCCTCCGCATCCTCGATGGCGAATGCAGGTACTCCTTCCAGCCTCCCTTGCCCCAAGGACTTAGGTTGAGCAGGGGGGGTGGAAAATCCCGCCAAATAACGCCTCCCTCCCCCCCGGGGGGGCCAAATTCCGGCAAATACGGCCGCTCCGCCAAATCCTGCCAAAGACCGCCTGCCCCGCCAAATCCCGCCTATACCGCCCGCTCCACCAAATTCCGGCAGATACCGCTGCTCCGCCAAATCCTGCCAAATACCATCTGCCCCGCCAAATACCGCCCGCCCCACCAAATTCCGGCAAATACTGCTGCTCCGCCAAATCCCGCCAAATACCGCCCCCCCCCAAATCCCGCCAAATACTGCGCACCCCGCCAAATCCCGCCAAATACTGCCCGCCCCGCCAAATCCCACCAAATACCTTCAAGACTCGGGCCAATATACAGATCGTCGTGACCCATCGAATCATCTTTGCTTTCGGAGCTTCATGATGTTTGCTTTTGGAGTTTTCCATTGTGGGCCAGGGCATTTTGTTGAAAACCACGATGACATGTGTGCGGAAGTTGTGGGGTGTCATGGCATTAGCAGCTCGTGTACTGCATTGTGCAGGACAGCTGATGTGCATTCAAACCCTAATGCTAAGCCCTGAACCCTAAACCGCAACCCTAGCTTGATACGGCAATAGAAGCCATTGTACAGCATTGTGCACGTCAGCTGATGTTCGGGTTTGGTGCATTGAGGCCGATCTATTGCGGCGCGCAGACCTCCTGACACACCGGGTTGTGGCAATACCGGAACATGTACTGCATAGTGCAGGTCAGTGGAAGTGCTTGGACCTGCAGAACAGTCAGTGTACTGCATTGCACGGGTCGGTCAATGTGCTTGGACCTGCAGTATGAGTAGGTGTACTGCATTGTGCAGGTCAGGGTCACTGGCAGAAGCGTTGGGTTGGACGAAAAAGGTGGCGGGGGGACTGGTGGCCGCCCAGCTGGCGGCTCTGGGGCGGCTGCACACCACGGTGCCTGATTTGGCAACCCAGCAGCGGCTGTCGGGAGTCGTACCGCTGCTGTACAAAGAGCTGACAGCCCTGGACCCCCACGACCTGGAGGTTGCCCAACACCAACTCATGGGCGCACCTTGCATATGGGTTGGGGACGCCTTCACCCCCGCCGACCGCGTTGCGCTCAGGTTCTGATTCCCTTCCAAGATGCAATTGCTCGAGCCTCTGCGTTCCTGCCCTCTCAGGGTCTAGCATTGTGATGCCTGGTCATACAAACAGTTGTGCGCATGTGTCTGTGAGCGGAGAGAACCGGGGGGGGGGGGGCCAGGGAGAGAGGGGAGAGAGAAGGGGGGAGATAGAGATAGATTGAGAGGGGGAGGGGGGGGGAGGGGGGAGGGAGGGAGGGAGGTAGAGGGGGGGCAAGAGAGAGAGAGAATGTGAGCGAGTAACTGACAGAAATACTGGAGAAATGCAGCGGGGTTTTGAACTTGGCACCCTACCTGTACGTCATACCCCGGGATCTGGCCCCCTTCTGGCAGCTATTCGTGGAGCTGGGAGTAAGAGCAGCATTCTCGCCTGCCCAGTTCGTGGCCGTTCTTGACCAACTGCACACAGAGGGGAAGGAGCAACCCCTGCAGCCTGCCCAGTTGGAACAAGCCCTCGCTGCAGTTCAGGCATGCATGCTCTCCCTACCCATCGCCCCCATCAAACCATAAAGCTCTGTTTTTAATAGGAAATTCTATTTCTTTTTTGGAGATTTTTGCAAGTTCTTTCCCTAAAACGTCTCTGCAGGTCAACAACACTACGGCGAGTCGCCGCCACCCATAGGCCGTCGGCGGTACGTTTTGAAGGGTACCTCCGTACTCTTTACAAGAATTGGACATATTGGAGATACTGATCTCTCCGCGCATATAAATGCACTGCTGATCGCCTCGTAGTTTATTTCTTAATAGCTCCTGCCCTTTCCTGTGGGTTATTCTTGTGACCACACAAGGGGCGTGGTAAGGACTTCAGCCCAGATGTTACCCTCCCGGGGGCTGATTCTCGCTGGTACTCGCTGGTACGTACCTTCTTCCATTCAGTTATGTCCGGCCGGTGTGTGGCTAGAGGAGATGTAAGTAATGGAAGCACATCTGGACGGTCCATTCGAGAAAGCTCCTGTGGAACTCATCAAGGGGAAGCGCACGGTGCCGAGGAGGACCAGCCGATGGGTCGTAATTATTAGTCACCCGGGAGCACCAAGCATAGGGTCATAGTCATTAGTCATCCAGGAGCACCAAGCATAGGGTCATAATCATTAGTCATCCAGGAGCACCAAGCATGGGGTCATAATCATTAGTCATCCAGGAGCACCAAGCATAGGGTCATAATTATTTCTTATATAGGGGCACCAAAAAAAGGGTCAATTTGACTACTTAACTCATGAGCAGCAAGCA
>KV908416.1:282944-300090 GCA_002005505.1 Botryococcus braunii
AGGTATTTGGGGTTGCTCCCCGCTTGGGGATTGGGGAGCAAGGTGTGATGGAGATGTGATGGAGAGATGTGATGGCCCCGCCGGGGGAGGTTTGTGTGGGTGCGCGAGGAGATGGTCGTGGAATTGTGTCAATTCGCGCGAGGCAACTTTTGTGATTGCGGCAGCAGTGTGTGCATGCGTTTTCAAGTACGGGTAGCGGTGTGCTTTAAGGAAGACAAATGTGAACACATGTTGGGTTTTAGGGTTAGGGTTAGCCCGGGTGAGCACTTTGTACAGGGGTGCTTTTTTGGTGTTGCCGGAGGAAAACTGTGAAAAATTTGACAGGAATGCTTTTCTGTTGATTCCTTTTAGGTGGGCAGGGAAGTGGCTCAGATGGTTCCCGACATAGCTAATCACGTGACTGCAGCCTTGGTGGCACATGTAAGTTGGCGGGGAAAGGTGGCCCGGATGGGTTCCTGACATAGCTAATCACATGACTGAAGGCTTGGTGGCAAATGTTAGTGGGCGGGGAATGTGGCTCAGATGCTTCTTGATATAGCTTATCACGTGAATGAAGGCTTGGTGGCAAATGTCAGTGGTCGGGGAAAGTGGCTCAGATGGTTCCTGACGTGGCTACTCACAGGACCGAAGCCTTGGCGGCAAAAAGTGAGATCAAATCTACACCATACACTCCGGCGGAGGTTGAGGCGCTGTTCGAGGCTATTCGGCAACAGGCCACGTCAGCTCTGCTCTTCCTCAAGTCAGTCCAGCGGCTAGCCTTTTACGTGCAGGACACTGGAGACAAAGCCCCCCGGCTGCTGTTTCGAGCCGCCCTTGAGTCCCCGGTTCGAATCCCCCAACCCTCGGTTCTCTCTTTCACTCTCTCTCTCTCTCTCTCTCTCTCTCTCTCTCTCTCTCTCTCTCTCTCTCTCTCTCTCTCTCTCTCTCTCTCTCTCTCTCTCTCTCACACACACACACACACACACACACACACACACACACACACACACACACACACACACACGCGCGCGCGCGCGCGCGCGCGCACACACAGATACACACTCTCTATGTGTTGAGTCCTCTGTACTCGACTTTAGCAGCTGTCTTGTGGCTCTTGATCTCCAGCCACAACGACTGTGGCTTGCGCGAATGTCGTGCTTAGGCATGTGTACATGCGTGGGAGAGGACAACCCCTTGATGGACGGTTCAGTTGATCAACGAAAACCACGGGGGCCCAAGACATTGTGGTCATGAGCTTCACTGGCGTATGGCTCCCGTACGTGATGGAGGGAGGTAGGGGATCCTCACGATGTCATGGAAAGGGATCCTCACGATGTCGTGGAAAGGGATCCTCACGATGTCGTGGAAAGGGATCCTCACGAGGCCGTGGAAGGGGTCCAGTCGCATAGTGGCGACTTGAATTTTTGCATCCTCAAGGGATGTGGTTGCGTAACCTTTGGAGTCGCTAGTGGAAATGGAGGTTGGACTGCCAACCAAGGCCCCCCCCCCCCCAAAAAAAGTAAATAAAGGGGGGGGGGGTAATATCTGAACAAGATCGATGGGAAGATTGTCGTCGTGTAAACACCGATCGGGAGGCCAACGATAATGCCGGTTGGAAGTTGGTCTGCCTCCCTGTTCCAGTGAGGACCCATGAGGGGGAAGGGTAGACATAGAACTCATATGGTAATAACACCCTTCCGAACAACAAAAACGAAAAAGAATTATAACGCAACAGAACCGATTTAGGACGCATTTCATTTTTAAGAAATACTTTGAATGCTTGCCCCAAGTCTCCTTAAGTGGCGCTGGCCGAATGGGGCAGGGGGACGTCAGTCCGCAAACCCCGATCACGCGCTTCATTGGTGCCGGGACCGGTGCGGGATCCGATTTCCAGCGGCGCCTCGCGGGAACTTCAGCGTCGGCGCTCCCGTCCTCGATCGAGATTGTTCGGACTACCTTGACACAAGGCGCTGCTTCAGGTATCCGCGACCTCGAGAAATCGTCTTACCCAGGACGATTCATTATGATTATTGCATTGCCATGAGTTATTACCTTCCGTCATGATGATTGGGGCAGTGCCATGAGTTACTTCCTTCGGTCATGACGACGAGGGCAGTGCCATGGGTTACTACCTCCCGTCATGACCACTGCTGCTGTGTCCCTGTCCCCTCCCTCCCCTTTTCCTCCTCACCCCTTCGGCCTTCTTCCCCCCCCCCCCCATCTTCTCTCTCTCTCTCTCTCTCTCTCTCTCTCTCACACACACACACACACACACACACACACACACACACACACACACACACACGCGCAGACATACACACGCACACACACACACACACACACACACACACACACACACACACACACACACACACAGACACCGACGCGCATCCATGCATGCACGCACGCACTTACACACGGAAGTCAATGCATACACGCACATGGTATTCCCATCATTTCTGGGGTGAGTCTCTGTGTACCTGCTGAGTCACGAGCTTCATGGAGCGTCCTTCCTCATTGTCGGCACGCAGTTGTGAAGTGGGTCGAAGGGTTGGGCTAAGGACTGCAAGGTTTTATGCTGCAGATAGCCGCCCGCAGGAGGAGAGGTGGCTGCTGGCAAATGCCCTTGCGGGCGGCAGACCCCAAGCCCTTGCGGTGGAGGGCGCCCAGCGAGGTCGTGGGCTGGTCCCCTGGGTGGGAGTGGCAGCACGCCTGCCCCTCCTGTCACCAGTTGATCCTCCGGTGTCCTCTGGGGAACGGAGGCGACACCGCGGCGGGAACGGGCCCCAGAGGTCCTTGGATGGTCCCCAGCGACATGCCTCCACGTGGCAGGACAAGGCGACGCCCTTACTGAAAGGCCAGGTACATGTGCCCTTCTCCCGTGGCTTGCAAATTCGGGGCTTAGAGGGCCGAGGTTGATGGTGCTCCTATGCATCAATCGTGTTTTGGGGGGAGGAAAACCGCTGCTGATTCATGTGCATGCCATGGTATGCGGGGGAGCAGTGGTGAAAGGGGACTGTGGCCATGCCTTCCTCTGTGTGTGTGTGTGTGTGTGTGTGTGCGCGTGCCTGCTTGTCTGTGCGAAGTTGATTATGTGCATGCGTGCATGTGCGTGTGTGCTCTCCACGCGTGTGTGTGCACGCGCGCGTGTTATGTGTATTTCCATCCGGCGCGTACGTGTGTGTGTGTGTGTGTGTGTGTGTGTGTGTGTGTGTGTGTGTGTGTGTGTGTGTGTGTGTGTGTGTGTGTGTGTGTGTGGCGAGGGGGGTCAGGGATAGAGAGAGAGCGAAGGGAAGGGGAGGTCTGAGCATTTAAATGCAGGTATTATGGCGGGGCAGTATGTGGAATGATGCACGCTGAGCATTCTTGGTAGCTGCTGCAGCTTTGGAAACACCGTTTTCAGTGAGTGTCTATCAGGATTGAGGATTGTGGCATTTGGCCTCTCTGTATGCCCTGTGCCACCAACCGTGATCAGATGTTGTGCCCGGCACTTCTGAGAGGGCTCAAGACATATGGCTGCAGGTGTTTTGCTTCTTGCCTCTGCCGTTATTCAGCGGCTTGCCCATCCACGTCAACGGTTTCTTCGAGTTGAGCAGCAACCGAAGGGACATCTGGCACGGGGAGGACATGGCGGGCTCGGGCAAGCTGCGATCTGATTGGAATTTGGCGCTCATAGAAGTATGCCCAGAGTCTCGCTCTTGACTAGGAATTTTTGGCAGAGAAAAGGGGCATAAAGTTTCCCAAAAGTGAAGAAGCAGCTTGGCACTTGCATGAGGACTTGAACCCCTGCACATCGTGGCTAATTGGCAGTGGACCCCGCTTTAACTCCTGAGTCACTCCGTGGAGAGCTTCTGGGGAATTCCAGTACTTGCATGGCTATATAGATGAGTGTAAGAGTAAAACATGTTCCTGAAGCTCAATATTGTGGGCTCCACTTATGATGGGAGTGATAGCAACAGCAGGCAGCTGCTGAGGTTGGCAGCGTGTGTCTGCAGGATGCGCTGGCACCAACGTATGCCCGCACCTTGGCGGCAGCTGCTCAGGATATTGGGCCCTGCCCTGCTTACTACAAGCTCTGGCCAATCGGCAAGCCCTCTGGGCCGTGGGTTTCCCTCCAGAAGCAATTTTACTTGCAGGTATGGCATGATTGCCATTTTCCTTTTCCTCATTCCCATCTTTCTTTTCCTCATTGCCATCTCCACACAGGCCCTCAATAATTTCAGCGCCATTGCCGTCTGTAGAAAGCGCCTGAAAAAATTTGGCGCCATTGCCATCTGCACAAAGGCCCTCGATAAATTTTGGGCGATTTCCCTCTGCACAAAGCCCCTGGAAAAGCTCGGCTCGAATGCCATCTGCACAAAGCCCCTGGGGAAAATTCGGCACCATTGCCATCTACACAAAGCCACTGGAAAAAAGTACACTTCTGCATAAAGCAAAAGAAAAACATACAGGCTCTGTGCTTGGCAAACCTTGTGGTAAAAGGTGTCAACCCCTGTCCATAGGTGGGGATTGCACATACCTACACACACACACACACACACACACACACACACACACACACACACACACACACACACACACACACACACACACACACACACACACAGGTATAAAGTTGGATGTGAAGCTCCTCCTGGAAAAAGTGCTGGTGACAAAGGACCTCTTGATGGTTAAGAAGGTCTGAATATAATCAAAATACCGGTGCCCCCCCCCCCCCCCCCCGGTGGGGAGGCCGACAGGGTACTGGCTGGAGGACTGAAGACAGGCAAAGGAGGTTTAATTCTCAGCCACACCTCCATTGTCACTCAAAAGCGGATACGTGTGACAGGGTTGCCAAGCCTAGAACAGCAGCACAAAAGGAGGGCACAGGCCCCGCAGGGGGAGAAAAGAGAGAAAAAAAGAAACAAAAAAAGAAATGAAAAGGAAAAATTTGACGTCTTTAATCTTGTCATACTCGGCCGTGCGTTGTGGGAAAGCGCGTCGGTGATATCCTCTGTTGGCGATACAGTGTGATGGAAAGTGTGAGTAGCTGCGGCGGTCTTGCCGGGTGATGTGCCCCGGGAAATGTCATTCAGGAACAACTTCAACAGTCAAAAGGTTCAAATGGTGAGAACAAGTTGTCTAACAGGGTTAAACCTCATTGGAAGACCCGCATCACAGCTTTGCTCTAAGAGAGAGAGATAGATATTCCCTTTCGCCCTCTCGTTAGTTTTGTGCAGTTCACGCGGCATGGCAACTGAGGTTTAATATGATGGACAATCTATGAAGGAAATGAATAAACAGCGGTACGACGGACGAAAAGATTTTAAGTATCTGCAATTTTTGATAGATATGATTGGTATTGGTTGGTATGGGACGTACAGACTTAAATTATTGATCGCCGGGGCATACTAGGCAGCGGCACACCCAGTCATGTGGACAGAGACGAAGGGGGGCAACTGGATAGAGCCGCGCGCGGGGCTGTTGCCAGATGAGGCGATCCTGACATATCCTGATTTGGCAAGGCTGGTCACGGGCGTCGAGATCCCGCTGATCGGGCCCCTTCCCGACGCCGTGCTGATGGCGTGCCGGCACAACATGCCCGGAGTGCCAACGGTCAAGCCATCGGTGCTGCGGCAGTCCTTCCGCCGCCATCGGCCTCACAACTACCTCATGCAGCTTTCCTTAGACGAACGTATTAAGGTCCGGCCGTCACTCTACAGAAACATCCTTTAAGGAATTAAGTTTAGATAGAGTTGTAAAATATCATTTTGCCTGTCTTTTTGTGGCAGCTGGCCCCCCTTCTCCCCGCCCCTGTCCCGCTGTCCCTCCGTCTCCACCCACCCCCCGCACAGGCACATGCACGCACGCACAATGCATGCACACACGCACAAAGTAGCCACCCAGAAGCGTTTGATGGCAGGTGCATGCCTGGGCGCTCTCAAAACGCGCACACCCACCCCCCCTACGCACACGCACGTGTGAACACACACACACACACACACACACACATACTCACACAGACAGAGACAACACACACACACACACACACACACACACACACACACACACACATTTGATACCAGCCCTGAAAGTGGGCGGGGATGGTACAGGTTGCGGCCCAAGCCCTGCAGTACTGCCTGTCGGACCTGGGGACGGGGCGGGACGGGCGGGACGGCAGCAATGGGGAGGAGCTGGAGGGTCTCCCGCTGGTGGTCCTTCGGGACGGGAGCATTGCCAGCCTGAGGCGGCGGATCCCGCCGTCCCGTGCCGCACAGCCGCGAGATCACGTGGAGGACATCTTTGTGGTCTCCCCCGCCCAGCGGGAGCTCTTCCAGCGCAATGCGCCTTCTCTGGTGGCTTACGAGGTGACTTTTTTTTCCCCTGCTTACATTGTGATCAAGCTGCCTCAGGTGGCTTACGAGGTGACCTTTTATTCCCCCCTTCTTACGTTGTGAGCAATCGGCCATCCTGCCCACGAGTGTTTTGGCCCGCGCATAGTCCCTATCTTCTCCACACCCTCCCAGCCGATAATACCGCCCGCCCATGTTCACAAACACCCCCTCCCGCCCCGATTCACATCCCCACTCCCCTGCCCCCATTCGCACACAATGCACCCTGCCCCTATGCACACACCCCTCCCGACGCTCTTTACACTCCCACCTCTCGCCCCGATCCGGATACGCCCCCACCCTGCCCCTATTCACATGCACCCTGTCCCCAAGGGAGCACTTCCACCCCGCAGTCCCCTCTTACAAAATCCTGAAAACCATCGCATACTCTCGTGAACAACTCCGTTGCGCTCTGCTCCCTCCCCCCCCGGGGTGGAGTTTGATTTTTCTGTGAAGTACAAAGTGCCCGTTTGTCCTATGCAGGCGGCGTCTGTGTGTTGGCTGAAGTTTGTATGGATAGCAAACCTTCAGGCAGTCACGAAACATACGGAGGTGAAGGGAAATGAACAATGATGATGAATATGTGTTATGAATGTACTGTTTTACCTTTAAAGAAAAGGGATATTGAAATGGCTTCGATTTTTGAGCCCCTCAAAAATCCAGTCCTCATGTCAGTTGGACCCAATCCGTACCTCTGTCAACGACCAAGCAGATGGGCGCCAAATTCTGATGGGGAGGGACCCTGCGGCTTGAACTGCAGGTGGGGACGCCACTGGGGGATCGCCTGGCGGAGATTGCCAGAACAGGGAACTGGAATCTGCAGACACTTTCGGCAGAGGCACTCGCGGCCACCTTTCTGCCGACGGTTTTGCCTTTGGCATGGAGGGGGAGGGAACAGGTTGCTTGGCAGGCCTCCTCGCTCCCGCCTCAGTTCCTGCAGGGCTTGTGGGGGCTCCTGCGCGAGATGCCTAATTTGGCTCCCCTCGAGGCTTGGCCCATCCTCCCCGTCAGAGGGGGCCACCTCGTCCGCGCGCAGCCTGCCTCCCAGGTAGCCCGATTTCCCCCCCCCCCCCCTTTTTTTTTCGCATGGAACAACACCTGGTCGTGCCTTGTGGACCCACTAGTCTTTTCCCCTTTCGGTTCATTTTGTCACGTTTCTGACCCCTATGTGTGTGTGTGGTGCATGCGCGCGCGTGTGTGTGTTTGTACATGTGTGGGTGTGAAACAATTGTGTGGTCGCGCGCGCGCGCGCGTGCGTGTGCGTGTGCGTGTGCGTGTGTTTGAGAGAGGCGGTGTGTGTGTGTGTGTGTGTGTGAGTGAGTGAGAGAGAGAGAGAGAGAGAGAGAGAGAAGAGAGAGAGAGACAGAGAGAGAGACAGAGAGAGAGAGAGAGCGAGAGAGCGAGAGAGAGAGAGAGAGAGAGAGAGAGAGAGAGAGAGAGAGAGAGAGAGAGAGAGAGAGAGAGAGAGAGAGAGAGAGAGAGAGAGAGAGAGAGAGAGAGAGAGCTGTGCCTTGTTCTTGGCCAAAGGGGTTGGAGGGGCCGATTGCACAGGTGGGTCCTTCAGCCTGGTGAATAGAGGATTTCAAGAAGGGGAGGAGAGTGGCATCCCTCCATTCTCCTCCCCTTGTTTTCTGTGGCTGACGTCGCTTTCCCATATTACTGTTCAAAGTCGTCTCCAAATGTTTGCAAGTCATGTTGTGTTTTTAGCCGTTTTTGTAAGCATTCCTTTTCTCCCTATTCATTTGCTGTTCTTCAGCAAGCATTGGCTGAAGGAGAGCCATTGTGTTTCGTTGCGTGCTCGGAATGTTATGATGTGTCTGTCCGAGTCCATTTTATAATTAGACTATCTTGAAGTAAATCTCAGGCTCTCAGTTACATTGATAATGCGCGGTAGGTGCTGTGGACTGCGCAAGAGGGACTGCAATGCCCTATGACTAAGTGTGGAGTGTGCATAGGTGTTGGAAGAAGGAAGCTGGTCAGAAGGCGTGGAGAGCGGGCTCAAGGCGCTGGGGTGTCACGTGATCGACGCTCCCGCGCTGGGTACCGAGGCCTCGGCCCCGCAGGCGTGCGGCTGCGTCTTCCCCGCAACAGGGCGTGGCCTGCTGGCTGCTCTTGCTGTGGGTACCGGCCTGTCAGGATCCTCCCGTCTTTCCCCTGCCGAGCGGGACCAGCTGCGCTCGTTCCTCCTCCAGGTGGTACCTTGTGGCGGAGCCCACGTACAGCAAGTCCCCAAGAAGCTGTCAGCGACCAGCCTGATTATGCCTCTGCCTGCTCAACCGACCGGGAAACACTATGGGCACCTGCCCTCTTTTCTCACACACACACACACACACACACACACACACACACACACACACACACGCACGCACGCACGCACGCACGCCTGCGTGCACGCATGTGAAGGTGTGTGCGGTTGGAGAGCCGTGGGCAGAGGCGTGGGCACAAGCATAGCCACAAGCCCAACCCCTGCGCCTTTGGTTGTGCGCAGAAACACACGCACACACACACACACACACAGACTCACTCACTAACACACACAGAAGGGTTCTTTTCCTGTATTCCTGTTTAAGTGCCAAATGAACGTTGTGGGGCTCTTGCAGTAGTAAGCCATGTTCAGAAGTGAGTGGCTTATATCTTGCGGGTGCGGACAGGAAGACCATGCGTGTTTTCTTTTTCCGGGGCAGCCTTCTTCCAGTCGCCCTCTCCCTCCCTCCTCCTGTCCCTCTCCTTCCCCCCTCCCACTCCTCTCTTTCCACCTCTGTAAATTTCTCGCTGTTGCTGTCACTCTCTAGCCCCCCTCTGGTTCCCCACCCCGCGGGGGGGGGGGGCGGTGAGGAGCGGATCGGAACTTGCGAAATGGGTTTGAGCATGAACTTCTAGCCATTCTTGCAGGAGCGTTGGTACCGGGGCTACGACCCCTCTGAAGCCGAGATGGAAGTGCTGCGCAAACTGCCCATCTATGTGGCTGCCAACAGCCACCCCTTGCAGCCGCAGTACACTGACGTGGCTTCATCGCGCCTTGTGGCTCCAGCAGACACCGCCCACGAGCTGCTGTCCCCCGATTTCATCCGCTCCCCTACTGGTTTGCCCACCTTGTACTGCTGGCCTTGTTGGCCAACTGACCCTCCCTCTTTGGGGGGGTGAGGGGGGCCCGGGACTCTCTCTCTCTCTCTGTCTCTGTCTCTCTCTCTCTCTCTCTCTCTCTCTCTCTCTCTCTCTCTCTCTCTCTCTCTCTCACACACACACACACACACACACACACACACACACACGTTCGATCGCGCAGAGACACTTACTGAGGAGAGAGGGGGAGAGAGAGAGACAGAGAGAGAGAGAGAGAGGAAGAGAGAGAGAGAGAGAGAGAGAGAGAGAGAGAGAGAGAGAGAGAGAGAGAGAGAGAGAGAGAGAGAGAGAGAGAGAGAGAGAGAGAGAGAGAGGGAAAGAGGATGAGGGAGAGGGGAGAAATTGAAGATGCACACGCACTTGCTCATGTAGGCACATGCATAGGTTCATAAGCACACCTGCACACAAGCATACCTGTATGCACTCAAGCACGGACAGTTATATACACACATTGAAGCGCACGCACACACACACACACACAAACACACACACACACACGCACGCACGAACACACATACACATACACACGCGCCTGCGCGCATACACACACACACACACACACACACATACTCACACACTCACACACAAGTACTCATACACAGACACATGGGCCTGCACATTGTGCAAGCGAACTACCTCTGCATGAAACTTTGTAGTTGAGGGCCGATCGAGAGGGGCATGGACAGGATTTTAACTTGTTCTAGAGTGGCTGGGTTGCAGAGGGAGAGACAGCAGTTCTGGTACAGCTTCTTGGAGCAAAGCAGGTGTCTTACGGTCAATTGCTTTCAGAGCATGTCTACCCCAGGTGAGGTTTCCCTCCTTGTGGGCAAGCTCTTTGGATTCGTTTAGACAATCTGGTACTTTTTTGGATACTGATGGCGACCTTGGTGAAACCCTTGCATGTTCCGCCTTGCCCCCAAAAAAAGATCGCAGTTCGGCGTGTGACGTTTTTGGGTATTGAACTCTTGTGTTTCGCCCGCACAAGGGCGGCAATAGTTTCTAGGTGCAGTTACAGGGGGTACGCGGTTGGCAGGAAAGCTGGATTTATAAATCCCTGCGTATCTGCGGTCTTTGTTTCTCTGCGGTCTTTGGGTGTTTTTAATGGATTAAGTCGTCTCCTCAGACATTGTCCTGCTCTTTCATGAAGAGTATTATTTAAATGGACATGTGTCTCATGGTACTTGTTCATGGTTTTATCGGGTTTTTCTTATGTCTCTTTCTTTCAGGATTGGCGGCCCATTGGTTCTCCAGAGTCTATTACTTAACATGAGCTGATTTAAAACGAGCTGAGTCCATTTACTAAATATGAGAGGGGTTCAGCTTGCATCGCCATGTTCGTGTTACCTCCTCTTTCTTGCAGACACCCCCTCCCCTCCCTGCCCCACTAACTCTTCCTCTTGCCCTGCTTCTTTATCTTTGCCAATCTCTCAGTTCCCCTTTTTCTGCCACCCACCCTCCACCCCCTCTCCCTCTGTATATGTGTGCTTGTGGTTGTGTGTGTGGGTTTGTGCGCGCGCGCCCCCGGGGCGGGGGGGGGCATTTGCATGTGCACTGTGGGCAAGCAAGTGTGCCTGTTTCTTACCCTCTGTTTTTATCGCCCAAGTAGAAGGGGGAGGGGGGGGGGGAAGCGGACGCTGCTGCTCAGCATCATGCCCACAGTCGCGCTTGCTGAGAACCCATGATACCACTGTAAAGTACATTGGACGACCAACTTTGCATGGCAGTGCGCGTACATGCACATGTACATTCACATGTACAGGTACGTTTTTCCCAGTGCAATGTACAAAGCGCTCTGCTTTCTCCTTCTGTCAAAGCGGGACTTAACATTGTGCAGGGTTATAGGCAAAGTAGTGCGGGGAGCCACTGAGTTGGGAGGGGAGGACGTGCAACAGGATCGGCGAAATTGCGGCGGGTGCGCGGGACCGATGCATGTTGGAAGTGGTACGAAGGGTGCCTGTTCTGGCTATGGAGCAGCCGGATGCGGTGGGCCAACTGTCGTGCCTGGCTTTTGTGCCGACCCTGGCAGGGTCTCTGGCCACAGCCAACAGGCTGTACGATCCCCGGGTGACCGGCTTCCAAGCCCTCCTGGACCCCCAGACTGCATTCCCCGCCCCGCCCTTTGATTCCGACCAAGAGGTTGCTTCCTTCCCCTCTTCCCCTCTGTTGCCATCCCTCCTCGCCTGTTGCCGTGCGCAGCCAAGCGATTCGTCTGGGCCCATTTCTCAGTATAGGGCAGCCAGAGTCGCCCTCAAAAGTTGGTGAAGCATTCACACCCCAATGGGGTGACCGCAAATCTACAGGGGGCGACAAGTATTTGGAGCTGTGCTTTTAAGGTTGTTCTGAGCGTTCCCTGCCCCCCCCCCCCCCCCGGGGCACGCCCCAAGGGTGGAGGGGACCAGCGCCGAGGAGGTTCTTCCTTTTGCACCAAACACTGACCGGTGGAGATCGCAGGATCTCTTTGCTTCACGTCCTTCTGTGCTATGAATATCGCTGGCGAGGTGTCTGCGTGCCTTCCTGTGCATGTGTGTGTGCATGTGTGCGCGCGCGCGCGTGTGTGTGTGTGCGCGCGCGCGCGTGTGTGTGTGTGTGTGTTGCGCGCGCATAAGGGTCTTTCTCTCTCTCACAGACACACACACTCTCTCTCTGTGTCTGTCTCTCTCTCTCCCTCTCTCCCCCCCCCCTCTCTCTCTCTCTGTGTGTGTGTGTGTGTGTTGCGCGCGCGTAAGGGTCTCTCTCTTTCTCACACAGACACACTCTCTCTGTCTGTCTCTCCACTCTCTCTCCTCTCTCTCTCTCTCTCTTTCTCTCTCTCTCCCCCCCCTCTCTCTCTCTCTGTCTCTCTCTGTCTGTCTTTGTGCGTGTGTGTGTTTGTGTGTGTTTGTGTGTGTGTGTGTGTGCGCGCGTGTGTGTTTTGTTTCTCTGGTGCCTTGTGCGCTCGTCTGGAAGGGCATTGCAGGCGGGGAAGGAGGGAGTGGGAGGAGTCGGGTCAGTAGGGAATAATTACAGTTGCGTACGAAGCAGGAATTGCAGGAGAGACGGTCACTGTCCAACACTGTGTTCACACAGCCAACCCTGTGGAACGCCGTCATTTCAGGTGCTGGAGGGTTTGAAGCTGCTGGGGCTGCGATCCAGCCTGGGCCCAGAAACGCTGGTGGAGGCGGCTGCGACCCTGGACCTGCAGCAGCAGGTTGACGAGTCCTGCCAGAATCGCGCCAAAGCTCTGTTGGCCCAGCTTGACAACTTTGCTCTGGAACAGGGTGAGGCTCCTTCCTCCCCACCCCTCTTGGCCAAAGTGCACTGCATTGTTGCCGTGTTGCCCCCCCTGCCCCCCCCCCTCCCTCTCTCTGTCTGTCTCTCTCTGTCTGTCTCTCTCTCTCTCTCTCTCTCTCTCTCTCTCTCTCTCTCTCTCTCTCTCTCTCTCTCTCTCTCTCTCTCTCTCTCTCTCTCTCTCTCTCTCTCTCTCTCTCTCTCATCCTCTGTGTGTGTGTGTGCGCTCGGGTGTGTGTGTCTGTCTGTATGTCTGTGTCTCTCTCTGTCCCTCTCTCGCCCCTGCCCCCCTTCTCTACATGTGTGAGTCTGTGTGTGTGTGTCTCTCGCCCCCCCCCCACCTCTCTGTGTGTGTATGTGTGTGCTCCCCCCTCCCTTTTTCTCGCGCGTGCTGTGCTGTTGACTTCGCTGTGTGCCGCTCTCCCTCTCTGCCTGTTTTGTTTTTCCCTCTCCCCCTGGTCTCTGAGCAACGATGGGGAAAACATTCTTTGGGGCGTTGTGCACAGAAGGCGGCGGGTCAAGCGAAGGGGACGAGAACAGGGCCATGTGGGCCCAGCTGACCACTAAGGCCTGGTGTCCCATCGTGCGGGAGCCTCCCGAGCACGGCCTCCCCTGGCCTCCCTCCCAGATCAAACTCGCTCCACCTAGTACGCCCCCTGCTTTGCATTGTTCTACGGGTGAATCCAGTGCTATCTTCCCGCGTTGCACTTAAGGAGGGGTCAAGTTCGTCAACTTGCATCTTTCTCAAGGCGGGCTTCGGCGGGCGCATGATATCATGCAGATTAGTTTATATATCAGACATTAAAGTAAGTTAAGCAGCCTTAGGTTTGGGACAGATCCGAATTGCGAGCCTGCCAGGGGGCCACATGACTCTGTGCTTGGTTTAGCATTACATGTTGGAGAGCATCAGGAGCAGTTGCCCGCGTGTAAAAGAGCAGGCCCTGAAGACCTTCCTAGAGGATGAGCTTTCAGTGCCTCTTGCTTGAAAGAAAGACAACCAGCAAGGCTTGAAGGAATCTTTTCTTCCCATGTACGTTGCCAAATAATCCAAGCATATGTACACCCTCGTCCATTTTGTAGCAATTGTAACAAAGGCGCATGCATGCATGCAGGTTAGACATGCACAAGCTTGTGCCATAGCAAAGCAGGAGGCAGCATGTGACAAGAGGTTCATTGCCGATAGCATGCTGGGACGCAGCCGAGCTGACAGGAGAGTGGTGGTGGACATGTGAGTGTATGTGATGTATTGCATGTTGAGAGGGGGGCGGGAATTTATACAGCGCATGAGCCTGATTTTTTGGGGGGCTTGATCCGCAGAGATTGTGCGACCACAGGGTGATATGTGGCTTGTGTCCGCAAGCATGCACCTTCTGGATGGCGCCTGCTCGGGCGCACTTGCGGGGTATATGGGCTGGGACGAGCCTCTGCAAGCACAGATTTTGGCCTCCCAGCTTTTAGAACTGGGAGGCATGCACCCAGAGGTATGCTGCTATCACCCTGTTTTTCTCTTCTGCCCTTCCTTGCCCCTATCGAGTGGACGTTGCTTCAAGGCTCCAAGCTTTTAGCCTTTGGGGGTCCTCGCTATCTTTTCTTACAGCCACATTCAACCTCACCCGCAACTTGCTATGGCCACAGAAGGGCGCATGGATTAGAAGTACCCTTACGCAAAGTACTTCTTACGCAAGGCACTTAAAAAATGAGCTCGCTCGAGCGTGCTTTCCAAAACACGCAACACACGAGGATATACTATTGCAAAGTATCTGGAGGGCAGGACATGCTTCTTCTTGTTCTCAAAGCTTGCTATTGGAGGATATACGAGACAAAACCGCAAAATGTGATGGGGTCCGTCCGTCCAGGTGGAGGGCGATGCAACACGGGCAATGCTCGGGGAGGCGGCCGAGAGCATTTATGCGGCATTGGGACTCAGGATCGAGGACGCGTCGGACAAGGAAACCGTGTCTATGATCCTGCAGGGGCATCCGTGCATTTGGACAGGCTCTGGCTTCCTCACAGCTTCCGCTGTGGCCTTCTCATCCCCACCCGAATGGGATCCTTTCCTCTGCCAAGTCCCCCCCGCCTTACTGCCCTACAAGGATCTCCTTTCTCTCCTTGAGGTGAGTCGTAAAATAGATTTTTTTTCCTTCTTTTTTAGTCGGTTTTGCTTTGCTTTTAGTCTGCAACCCTCGCACTCTCAATGGGCCCTCTTCTCCCAGAGCTCGCAGTTGAAGCCGAGCAACAGTCGTTGCAAAACATCATTTAGCTCGATGTTGCTGTAGATGATACAATAAGTTTTCCGTGTGTCTGGCACCACGACTCAGGCGCACGTGCTTCTTGCTGTGTGTGGCACAGGGAGTGCCTGTGAGGTTTCTGGATCACAGAGGCGGTCCTCAGTTTTTTTTTTTTTTGGGGGGGGGGGGAGAGGTATGGTGTTGCGTGAGTACCCAACATATTCATGCATGACTCAATGTAATGCACGTACAGGAGAGGCACAGCGGGGTAAGAGCGCCGTGAGCTGAGAGACGAGCGGTAATCCGCAGGTTTTAAGGCAGAGACAGCACTGCAAAGGGGCTGTGAGCTGAGGCATAAAGAGGTGGTTCGCAGGTAAAGGAGAGACACAGCGGGGCAAATTGCGCAGCGGGGCTGGCTCGAATGGCATCCTTGAGGGAGGGAACGCCGCTGAACGAGGAGGAGATTGCCGTGGCCGTCGAGTTGGCCTCCCGCGTGGCGCAGGCCTTATCGAGCCTCCCACCGCGCTTTCAATTGTACCTGCCGGACGTTTGCGGCGTTATGGGCCCCGTTACAGCCCTCCATTATAACGACGCGGAATGGCTCGCGAGCGACGGTGTCCGCTTTGTCCACCCGGACGTGCCTCTGGATGTTGCGGAGGCTCTGGGCGTGCAATCCCTTCGCTTCTACCACCAGGTTTGCCACCTTGTATTCTCACTTCTCATCAGGCTTGCGACCGCTCCCAGCCTTCCAGCACCGGACCCCCCCAACTCTCCGCTTTCCAATACTACGTGTGTCACGCCTCTCCGCGTTCCAACACCACATCTGCCACGCCTCTCTGCTTTCAACACCACATTTGCCACCTCTCTTCGCTTTCCAACACCACATCTGCCACCCCTCTCTGCTTCCATTTAAGTGCCGTGCCACCCCTCTCCGCTTTCCAACACCGCGTTTGCCACCCCTCTATGCTTCAGTACTGGGGTGCGCCACCAATTCTTGCTTCCGTCGACGTCGCTAGGTTTCACTACCGTCGCTAGGTTTCACTGACGTTCCTAGGTTTCACTGACGTCGCAAGGTTTCACTGACGTCGCTAGGTTTCACTGACGTTGCTAGATTTCACTGATGTCACGTGGTCCCCCCCCCCTTCTCAGCTTCCAAAACAGGGCGTGCGACGCCCCTCCGCGCCATCACAGGGTTTCCACCCCCGTCTGCTTCTATCGCCAGGCCTGTCTTCCTCCATTGTCACTCCTTTCTTTGTCAGTCGTTTCTCCTCCATTGTCACTGACAATTTGTCAGTTGTTTCTTTGTCAGCCGGTTTATGGGTCTGCCCCCTCCCCCCTCCCCCCTCCCCCCGGCGCGTTGGAACC
The DNA here is from genome assembly GCA_002005505.1 of Botryococcus braunii. Lineage (NCBI taxonomy): Eukaryota > Viridiplantae > Chlorophyta > Trebouxiophyceae > Botryococcus > Botryococcus braunii. Next base: position 299,278 of record KV908416.1, read on the forward strand.
ATACGTGGGACAGGCAGCCCTCCCCCCCCCCCTCCCTTCCAGTAAACACATGCACAGGCGCGCGAGCGCAAGTCAATGTCATCGTCGCAAAAAGGGGCAGGTGCGGGGAACGTCAGAAAAGCCGGGTGGAAAAATCTCGACCGGGCCGCTTCTACTTACGCAGTGAGCTAATCTCAAAATTATATCACACGCAGTGAACTTTCTCCTGCAGTACACGACGTGATTACATTCCGCAATCTAGGGTGTTGCATCGCTGCGGAGCCCGAGGTGGGGTTGGGGGGGATGGGGGGGGGCGCAGATGAACACGGAGATGACGAAGAATGTGTTCTGCCCCACGGCTGCCTCGCTGGGGCATGTGGGGCATGTGGGCTCAGAGGGGGCCGCCTCGGCCCTCTGGGACTTGGCAGTCCTGGCGGATGCTGCCAAGGGAGACACTCTGGAAGTGGTGCTGGATCTGCGTCGCCACCCCACGCAGTCTGTCCTGCAGCCCGATCTCGCCGCGTTCCAGGGCCCTGCCCTCAGCATCTATATTCCAGGTTTCTCTCGCTTGCAGCCAGCAGAATGCTGGATGCTGAGAATATGTGGGACTGTGTGTGTGGGTGTGTGTGTGTGTGTGTGTGTGTGTGTGTGTGTGTGTGTGTGTGCATGCGTGCGTGCGTGCGTTCGTCTGCATGTGTGCGCAGGCGGGCGTGCGTTCATGCGCATGTGCACGCGCGCGCGTGCCTCTCTCTCTCTCTCTCTCTCTCTCTCTCTCTCTCTCTCTCTCTCCTCTCTCTCTCTCTCTCTCTCTCTTTTTGTTTGTGTGTGCTGGTT
>KV908416.1:307340-309840 GCA_002005505.1 Botryococcus braunii
CCCCCACACACACACACACACACAGAGAGAGAGGGGGGGAGAAGAGAGAACGCATATATGTAACGCATGAGAGAGTTGGAGAAAGCATGTGATAGGGGGTTTCAGGGTTTGCAGCCCCTGTAGTATGCGTGAGCATATGCATAGACAGTCCACCATAAGCATAGATACTCCACCATAAGCATAGACACTCCCACTGTATGCACAGACACTCCATTGCATGCATAGACACTCCATCATAAGCATGAATACCCCCATTATATGCATAGACACTCCCATTATATGCATAGACACTCCCATTATAAGCACAGACACTCCATTGCAAGCATAGACACTCCATTATAAGCATAGATACTCCCATTAAATGCTTCAAAACTCCCATTACAAGCAAAGACATTCCCATTATAAGCATAGACACTCCCATTATAAGCACAGGCACTCCCAACGTAAGCCCCCAGGGTGTTGTAGGGCAAGCCCGTTTGGTGCTTGCGTGCTTAGGCAAACCTGCTTTCCAGAGAGCAGTCAGCAAAAGGAGCGTAACTTAGCAATGCAGCTTGGATAGTGAGGCTGTCAGTGACCAAAAGGAGCGTCATTGACCAAAATGAGTGTCATTGAGGGCAAGCATATGGGCACAGACACAGTAAGACCTAGTGAACAAACCGCGCAAGGAAAGTAGACAAAGCGCCAGTAGCATTTGAGTAACTGGTAGCCTCTTGCGCAGGTTGCTGGTGTGGCCCTCAGAGTGGGTCCATCCACCCTCGCAGGCATTTGGGTCGCGCCTTCAGGCCGAGTTCATGCACCCGGCAGTGGTTGCCAAACTAGGACACCACTTGCTGGACCCATCCATAGGCCGGGAGCTACAGTTGAAGCCGTGGACGCCGTCCGTCGCAAAGGAGCACCTGCAGCTGCTGATCCCAGTCTCCTGGGGAATCGATCGGTGGTCCCCTGGCAGACCAGGGGGTGCCATCGTTTGGCTTGACGGCCGCCAGGCATGCCCTCCACCATTCTGCACCACTTTTCATTTGCTTCTCCCCCTCTCTCATACTCTCTCTCTCTCTCCCTCTCTCTCTCTCTCTCTCTCTCTCTCTCTCTCTCTCTCTCTCTCTCTCTCTCTCTCTCTCTCTCTCTCTCTCTCTCTCTCTCTCTCTCTCTCTCTCTCTCTCTCCCCCCCCCCCTCTCTCTCCCTCTCTCTCCCCCCCCTCTCCCTCTCCCTCCGTCTCCTCTCTCCCCCCCTCTTTTCTCTGTCCCCCCGTCTGTGTGTGTGTGTCTGTCTGGGCCCCCCCCTCTCTCTCTTTCACTCTGTGTGTGGGTGTATCTTTCTCATATGCGTGTGTGAGATAGTAACATTGGAATGGAGGGGGTGCAGGGGGGATTCGCCCCGGATTGGCTGCAGGGGCTATGGGAGGTCCTTCTGCAGGTGATTGATGTAGAGGAGGGGCCACCTGGGGAGGGATTGGGGTCTCTGGAGGTACTGGGGGCGGTTCCCCTCATTCCTCTGGCTGATGGCCGCCTCCTGAGACTGGCCCTGTGGGAGTACGTCATCGTCCCGCCCATCCCTGTCATCCCGCCTGAAGCCCAGGCGCAGCCCATCCAGGAGGCTCCAAGGACAGGTGCTGGCACCCCAAGGCCTCCAGCCCCGCAGACGCCAGAACAGATCCTGGAAGGGTACGAATCGCAAGGGAGCTATACTGTGGAAGAACCCCAGGACCAAGCGGAGGGTGATCCGGAGCCTGGGGAAACAACCCACTTGCTAGCACGCCATGATTCCGATGCTACGGACCAAGCCCACGCGGGTCCCTCAGGGGACCGCCCCTGGCGGCTGGGTCCCCCGGGAGGAGACGGCAATGAACAGTTTCCAGCCCACAGCAGTCCTAGATCAGGCCCTGCCCTGCAGATACATGGGGACAGCGGGGCAAGAACATCGGAGGAAGGGGAGCGGGAAACGGGCGTGCGGGCGCAAGAGGACCCGCAGGCTGGGACGGAAGCTGCAAGCCCGTCTCCCGGACGGGGATCTGCAGGGACCCAGCCTGGAGAGGCCGGGGAGGCCGAAATGCCCCAGCCGTGGCCATGGCTGTTGCCTCTTCTGGCACGTGTGAAGCTTCCGATCCTGGACCCACGGTTTCCGGTGTGCCGCCGTCTTGTGGGGCCCGAACGGCGCCGGGGCGAGCCTGTTCAGGACACAATCTTGGGGGCCCTGGAAAAAATCTTTAATGTACCAGAGCCCAGCCTGCCGTGCGAGGTGGGACTTGAACCCCCGTCCGGCCCCTGTTGCAATGAAGTGTATGCAGACCATCAGGCTTGTCAGCGGTATCCTTCCCCTCCCTCTGGCATTGATATGTACACGCTCAAAGCCAGCAAGTCTTGGGGGCTTCTCGTGCTTTATCTTCCTACGATTTTTCATCGTACAGTTTACCTTCTCATCGTTCATTGTCTCATGGCTTGTCTTCTCATGGGCTATCTTTTTCACGGCCTTTCTTGTCATGTTTCTTATCTTTCCGTGTTT
>KV908416.1:312340-349840 GCA_002005505.1 Botryococcus braunii
TGTGTTGCGGCTCATCAGAGAAATGCTTTGCCCGGCTTTTGATTCTGCATCTACACGTATCGGGCTGTGGCATCATGCAGCCTATGGTCTTGTGTCGCCCCTCATTTTGGTTGTGTATGGGCCGCATGCTGTTATGTCCTGATTCGGAACTTAAGCTGGAACTTGGGCGCTGTGGGGCTGTTCTGATCACATGACCAAGAGGGTGCTGCTGGGTTCCAATGTCGTCTTCAAGCGTCCAGTCAACTGTGCTTGTGTCGGCACCGAATTTACTAAAGGCAGTGTTTATGTCTCTGTCCCCGTGCGAGAGAGTGCGAGAGAGGGAGGGAGAGGGGGAGCGGGGGAGGGGGGAGCGGGAGAGGGGGAAGAGGGAGGGGGGGAGAGGGAGAGAGAGAGAGAGAGAGAGAGAGAGAGAGAGAGAGAGAGAGAGAGAGAGAGAGAGAGAGAGAGAGAGAGAGAGAGAGAGAGAGAGAGAGAGAGAGAGAGAGAGAGAGAGAGAGCGCAAGAGAGAGCGGTACGCGCGAGCGGGTGGGCATGCTGAGTGCATGCATGCTGGGTTGGTCCCCACTGCTGTGTTTGCATGTGGCGAGCACCGGGGGGCTGGATGTGTACTGAAACGCAAGGGGTGGCAGTTACGGGCGAGAAGAAGCAGGCCAGGCAGCTGATGGACCCCCGCCACTCCATCATGGCCAGGGTGTTCAAGGACGAAGACGTCTTCCCCGTTGGACAGTTCGCGCAGGAGCCCTGGCTCACGGTAAACCGCCTGGTTTGTGGCTGCTCTTGCCTGCGCTGAACAAGCGAATGCGATGTGCCGTTTGCTATGGAACACACAACAAAAAGCAATAAGGCCTCTGGCTCAACAAGCTTGTGTCACAGTATGACGCACACATCTTTTGCGTCATGTGCTTCATCCCCATGCTGCAAAGTCGTTCTCCCTGCAACACGCGCATGTATTTGATGTCCCCCCCCCCCCAAAAAAAAACAGGGGGTGGGGGGGGGGAAAGGAAAAGGGGGAGGGTTTTAGATCTTCATTTTTCCTCCATCGATGTGCTTGTAAGTTATAGTATCTTCTGGCTTCGTGTTCCCCAAGCGTGTGTGGACCTACTGCATTGCAAGCTCGAGTTGCTTCCTAACTTTGTCCAGCAATCCAACTTCCAAGCTCTGTCCAGCTGTTGAACATACGGAAGCTCCGGCTGCCGCCTTGCTCTCGGATACCTCAATCTGGCGTGTTAGACTGGTGTCACAGAGTGTTCGCATGTTCCGTGTCCCTCTTTGCCATAGTTTTGCGTGGCCCTTGTACTGCGGTGACCTGGCCACCTTTTCCACACGGGCTTTGTACTTTGGTCATGTATGTGAGATTCTCCCCCTCTACAAGTCCCTCCGCCGCGGTCAGTCCCCGGTTTCTGCTCCTTTTTGCCCTATGCATGTTTCTGCTTGCCTCAGGCGCCTTGCTCCACCCCCTCCGCTTTTCATGCCACTTAGCGGCAGAGATGCACGCACGTCCACGCGCGCGCGCGCACTCACACACACACACACACACACACACACACACACACACACACACACACACACATATGCACACGCACTCAGACACGTACACTCACACACACACACACACACACACACACATCGACACTTGCACGCACCTACACACACGCAGATGCTTACGTGTGCACAGAGCACGCAGGTGCACACACATACACACACACACACACACACACACACACGCACACACACATGCGTCAACCACCCCTTGCTCCCTTTGTGTTGTCTGTCTCAGACAGGTCCTGTCCCAGCTGATTGCGCGTGATGCGGAGTACTGAGGGGCAAGAGGCGGGGTTGGGGGGGGGGGGGACAGATTCTGCCAGAACTGGGTCTAAGGACGGAGCTAGATGCCAACACTTTCCTGCGCTGTGCCGAGCGCGTCGCCAGCCTGGGTCGCCGGCTTGATCAGGCAACCCCGAAAGAGCGCACTGAGGTGCTGGACCTGGCAGCCGGCCTTGCCCGCCACCTGGCTGCAGATTTTGGTCCGGTACATGACCGGGCGTTCCTCCGTTCCCTCGCCAGCGTCGCCTTCGTCCCCGCTACCAAGGTAACCTCAAGTTCAGCAACCCCTTGACCTAAAGTTTGGTGCAGCATCAGTCCGCTGCTTGGTAACATGGTCATGTTTTTTCATGCATTCCTCCATGCCCTCCCCGGCGTCCCCTGTGTTTCCCTTTGCCTTCTACCCACGCAGGCATTCGTTTTACAAGATTTAGCGTTCATGTGCATGTCATAATCTGCCTTCACGCCAGGACATGACTGGACAACACTTCACCGCCTTTGTCCTTGGACCCGAGGTTTGTTGTGCTGTGCTGCACAGCCCTGCGCATGCGCCAGTAATCGTATGACAGAGCCCTTCTCCGTTCCCTGTGTAGCGATCCCTTTAAGATTGCATGCTCCAGTCCAAGCACTATGTCTTTATGAGGAGGCTAATGGTCTCCAGCCCATCTCTCGTCCCTCACCAGCTCTCAGGGCGTTTGTCCTGTTCCATACTACCGATCCCCCTATGTCTTTGTCAGAAGGTCGCCACAGGTGCCGGTCTGCCACGTCCTCCCTCGATGTTCATCCCGACAGGGCCTTTCTCCATCGCCTCGCCCATCATTGGAAAGTCCCACGGACTCGGAAGTCCCACGACAGGAGAAAAACAAAAGGATGGCTGCTGGGTACCAGTTTCTGCTGAGTCCGCCCAGGATGCTCTGAACGGGCAAGCTTTCCAAATGAAAGTTGCAACCCAATGAAAGTTCAATTGATCACATTCCATGTCCCCTGATCGCTTTTAAGACTTTGCAATAGCACATCCTCGGTCTCACCCACCGAGCTTGCTGCAAGGCAACGCCCACCATGCTTTCTCGAGGTTGCTCCCTCGAGAGAGAGGGAGCTCCAGCATCCCAGACACCGATGGGTTACCTGCAAGGGATTCCCTCAGTAGAGACCCCTGCCTTGCCACAAGCACCGTGCTTTTGGCCCATATGGCCATACATGCATGGCCATGCATGCTATATAGCTTCTACCACCGCAAGGTCATCTCCCCTCTCCCGTTTTCTATACAGTCTAATATGTCTGTAATGGCATAGATTGGGACTTAGATCTACGTATATGCCTTTGTACACATACTTCGTAGGTATACGATCTACGTATTGCTACATAGGCTACGTAGACAAGTAGATATATTTCCGTCCCAACATCTAACTTATAATGGCTTGGCTACTTGTAATGGCTGCAGAAGTAGCTGTACAGCATGATTTCGTAGCAATTCCAACTACTGCCTTTGTTGCTGTTGCAGCATTAGCAGAACTGCTACTTTAACCACTGGAATACAGACAGAGGCTGGACAGAAGCATTAGGAAAAGTAGCCTAACGGAGCTCCTCTTCTGGATATTACTGTTCAGCCTCTGTCAGTACTAGCTAGCGAGGCAGCAGTGAAACATTGCACCTGTGCAATCTGTTGGACTACTTTCCACTGCTATTGCTAACGGGCTGGGGATATCAGCAGATAATTAGAAGTAGTCTAATTTATTATGTAAGTAGTCTTACAGGGAGTTGAGAGAGACAGAAATAGAACAGGAATTTTCTTGAAGTGGATGTGCTTGGCTTCCCAAGATTTGCTAAGTTGTTGAAGCTTTAAATCTCCTTTACTAAGCTAGAAGAGGATCACCCCTGGAAACCCGACTTTCATGTGGAGGAGCTCCTCCACAGAGTCGGACTTTCAGGGATGTTTCTCTCCTATCTTGTTACAGGAGATTTCAAGCTTTACGATGTTGGCACATTTTGGTCACCAAGGGCGTCTGCTTCAAAACAATTCCTGTTATATTTCTTTCTCAAGTCCCTGTATGGCTACTTACATAATATGTTGTTCTAAATAGCTATTCTACAGAGGGTGGGGAAGGTTCGGGTGGAGTGCCATGGATACGTGTGGCTACTAGCCCTTGGCTGACATGTAGCGCTAGCTGGAGAAGTACCGGTTTGTATGCATAATAGCTACGTGCATGACCATACGGTCATGGGAGGCGTCACTGCGCAGTGGCGCATGCTGGTTATGTTTCACCCCCTTTTCTTACGTAGGTACACCCCCAAATAGATGGTTTTGAAAACTGGCTGCGATTAGCATTCTAGAACCGGAAAGATATTGCCGACGCAAGCGTCACAGAAAACATGATCATGAAAAGGTCGGCACTTTGTGCCCTTTTGCAAAGCGGTTTCAAGAAGACATCGGTAGTCTGATCTAGAGCACAGGGCCCTGAAAACGATTCCGAGCTGGATCCGCTTCCTTGCTGTCCATTATACGCACAGCTCTAACGAGCCGTGAACATCTGTGAAACCCCTGTATACGCTGTAAGGCCGTGAGTAGGGCCGTGAATTGCAGTGAAAGCGATCCTGAGCGAGGGTCGCGATCTCTTTTAAGAAAATTCCTCCTGGCTATGTTGGCCATGAGTTGCTGCTGGCCATGAGCTGCGTTGATTTGAAGTGTTAGCTACATCTTCATGATGATGCCGGCACTTTCTAGTCCAATATCTCAATTACGTAAATTCAGCGTGTTTATGTGCACATGTGGAGCGTGTCTTTACTCCAGTACTTCATTTACGTACATGAAGAGTGTTTATGTAGAGCGTGTCTTCCAAATTTCAATGTTCAGATGTCTACACATATTTACTAATTTCCAAACGATCCACCTGGCAACCAGAGAACTTAGTAAGATATTTAGTCAAAGATTGGGTTTTAGGGTTGTTAGTCAAAGATTGTACTAAGGATCCACCACGTATCCACAGGTCCTCTACAGGTCTTATCTGATCTTACTAATAGGGAAGCACATCTAACATAAAACGTCCCAGATCTTACTCTCTGAGAATCCACGAACCCAGGGGAAAGGCCCTCACACGTGACAAGGGTGCCAAACACTCTTGAAGGCCGGTCATCCTTTGAGACGCATGGGGACGAGAGGGGCAGGGCGCTTACGTGGTGCCAGGGGGGCTTTGAAGAAATGACCGTGTCAACTCCATGCCGTGGTTCAGATTTCACGAAGACAGACATTTGCATGTCTGGGTCTTAGTACTTGCGTGTAGCGTTAGAGCTATGTTTGGGGCAAACAGCTCATTAAATGTGCCCTTTTCCTGTAGTAGGGGTTTAAAGTGAATTCACTCAATTTCAAAGAGAACGTTCGTGCACATGCAGACACGTTCTTGTGTTGGCAGAAAGCTTTTGTAACTGTATTTAGTGCTTGTGTTACAAATGGAGTCGCCTATTTTCGGCAACAGATCCTCTGCCATTGAAAAGGCCATGCAGAGGACCCATGTCGGACCCCACACAGAGCCTTTCGTGAATGAGCTCGGCACGTGTGCGTAGACCGTGTATTTTTAGACATTTTTGACTGAAATAGAGACAGGAGTTCCGGAATTATTTCTGGTTATTCCGAAAATACTGGCTCCGAATCTAATATCCAAGGCAATCCAATTGCTTTGTGCAGCCGAGTCCAACGCGAAGACTATTTTATTTGGGAAGGTTTGCAAGTACGAGTATGCTCAAAACCAAATCAAAGTACACATGTTTGATGACTATAGTTTCTGTATTCTTAACACATTTTTAGCAATTTAATATATTTTATATATAATTAATATATTTTGCGGGAGAATCCCGGGTTCTCAAGTGCCATCATGTGAGCCGTTGGCTGTCGTCAAATGTGTGTCGTCTGCTGCTGCCATTGAAACGGACCCATGCATGAGGACCCCATGTCGGACCCCACATAGAGCATTCCATGAAGGAGCTCTGCAAATATGCGTAGATCGTGCAAATTCAAACATTTCTGCCGCAAAATAGAAACAGGAAATTAATATTTTAGGCAAGGAAATGTACTTGAGGACTGATTCCAGCAGCCGAGGTAAAAGGGTAAGATATCTCAAATGGATTTGGGAAGCTTCGCCAGGCGCCATGCCTAGGTAGAAGCTTTAAGGGTAGATTTGGGAAGGTTCGCCAAGGATCAGTATGTTCAACCCAAATCAGAAGTATTTTTTTAAAGAGTATATTGCCGGTTAAATCGGGGATCTCATTTGCCATGAGCCGTTGGCTGACATCTGATTGGTCGTTGATGAAAACGTGTCGACGGTACGCGCTTTCTGAAATATAGGATTCGCCGGGCCCTGCGAGTCGATTCGGGCAAAAGTTTTGTAGCCGAGCTGAAACTTTCAGGAAGATCGGGTGCGAGGCGCAAAAGTGGAGGCAAAAGGAGGGGCAGATGCAAAAAGGGCGATAGTCCGCGCGCACATTGACGCACGGTTGTTAGGGGCGGTTCCACAGGGGCTGACAGGCGGTCCAGCCACTCAAACTCTCCTCGTGCGATACTCTGATGCCGCGATTGCCAAGGACTGGGCACTCGCATGGAGCGTCTTACCAATTTTGGAAGCGGACTGCGCGCCCCCCAGTCTAGCTTGGCCCGCACTAGGGTTGCGCTCACCCCCCCTACTGGATACAGTCGTGCAGCACCTCAAGAGTTTGGCAGGCACTGACAGCGGAGAGGGTTTGCTGGCTTCCTGGCCCTCCCAAGGCTCAGACCCTAACGAGGCATGTGTCCAAGCCCTGCAGCATCTTCACAAAGAGGTGAGCGGGGCCCACACTCCTCTCTGTAACTCTCATAGTACTCAATTGGCCTGCTGGCCACGTGTCCTAGTACTGCAGCATGTCCAAGCTCAGAGCAGGCTTCATTTTCCCCTTGCACGTGCACATATATATGCAGCAAAGGGTTCACCATGCATTCGCGCGCGCGCGCGCGGGGCGCGCGAGCGTGCCCTCTGGGGGGGGGGTGTGCTGGGGAAGGCCCTGGGATATTCCCATATCAGATGCATCTCATGGTGATGAACAACGTGTTTATGTCGTCGTGTTCCTGGGGGTGTCCGTAGGGTTTCTGGGCTCCCCCCTGCGCGTCTCTTTCTCTCTCTCTCTCTCTCTCTCTCTCTCTCTCTCTCTCTCTCTCTCTCTCTCTCTCTCTCTCTCTCTCTCTCTCTCTCTCTCTCTCTCTCTCTCTCTCTCTCTCTCTCTCTCTCCCTCCCTCTCCCCTCCCCCCTCTCTCCCCCCCCCCGTTTCCTCCTCCCCCTCCCTTCGCCCCCTCCTTTCCGCCCAGCCATTTCTCTTGTCATCCTTTGTACACAAGCTTCCTTCTTGCAACTCACGCCATGGTTTCGACCCAGGGACCTTCAACAGATCAAAGGAGAGCCCTGGCGGAGGCTGCTTTCATCCCTGTGGCAAACATGACTCGGCTGTTGCCGCCAGCCCGCCTCTTTGCCCGTCTCCGAGAGGACTTGGCCCCATTCGCGTATGAAGTTCCTCTCACGTTTGCGCCGCACTTGCCGCTGCTGCGGGAACTAGGGGTCCGTGATGAGCCTGCGCCCTCCGATCTCTTGCCCCTGCTAGAGGTGTGCGGCTTTCCCCCTCCTGTCAGCAGGTCTTTAAAGAAAATACTTACTGAACCCCTGCAAGGAGGGAGGGACCTGATGGGACGTGTGGTGGAAGCTTGTGTGGGGGGACAGGGGGAAGGGGGGTAGAGACACATAGAGGGCATCCGCACTCCGGATGGCACAAATGCAATCCCGCTGGCTTTGCTGCGTGTTCGTTTCAGATATTGCAGACATGCGAGCGGGTCGTGCGAATGCTGTCATAGACCTACAAATACACGCGCACGCGCGTGCGCTCACACACAGACACACACACACACACACACACACACACACACTCACAAACACACACCCACACACACACACACACACACACACACACACACACACACACACATCGAGAGAGAGTGGGGGGGGGGAGAGAGAGAGAGATGGGGAGGAGAGAAGAAGAAAGGGAGATAGAGATGGAGTTCCTCTTGGGGTAGGTGTCGAGAGAGTGGGTGAAGGTGATTGACGTCATTGGAATTTCGAGAAGCCACACGACTCGAGCCGGTCTTGGGGTTGGGGCAGGGCATTGGGCAGGTTGTTGGAGGGGCAACGCTGAACGCAAACGAGCTGAGGGCCGTTATTCGGCTGCTTGCTGGAGTGGCAGCAGCAGAGCCTGCGCTGCTGAGAAAAGCAGGAGAGGACAGGCATCCGGGACCGCTGGTACCCACCTCCTCCTGCTGCCTTGCCCGCTCACGCTCCTGTGTCTCGATTGGAACCTTCAGCAGCCGCTTTGTCCACCGGTGACTTCCCTCCGCCACCTTCTCTGAGCATTTGCTTATGTCTTTCGTGTTTTCACCTCGCTGCCTTCTCTGGGCGTATGTTAATGTCTTGCGTGTTTTCACCTCGCTGCCTTCTCTGGGCATATGTTAATTTCTTGCGTGTTTTCACCTCGCTGCCTTCTCTGGGCATATGTTAATGTCTTGCGTGTTTTCACTTCGCTGCCTTCTCCGGACATATGTTAATGACTTGCGTGCTTTCCCGTCTCTTGTGCATGTGTTTCCTTCGCTATCGCGATGATAGTCCATGTGCTGTCCTGTGCCGGCCTGACGTTGTAGATGTTTCTGGAGGTTCCACAGCTGCATGGAGTAGCCACATGGCATTCCCTTATAGGCTCTTGTCATGCTTCTGCACAGCCTTCCACAACGAACCTGTACACCTGTATGAATGTTAAAAAAGGATGAACGAGGGAAACAAGTGTTTTTTGGTGTGGTGTTGGCGGAAAAAGAAAAAGAAGAAGAGGAAGAAGGAGGGGGAGGAGGGTTTAAGCTGCAAGTAGGAACTTTTGGCACTTGGGGGATGGACGTGGGACCCAGGTGGGACAAACTGATCAGCCCCTTCATTGTGGGGTGTTGGCTGGTGCAGGGTGGACCCACGCAAAGGTGGCTGGTGCAGGGTGGACCCACGCAAAGTTATATTTGATTATTTGATATTTGATCAGCCCCTTCATGATGGGATGTTGACTGGTGCAGGGTGGACCCACGCAAAGTTATATTTAGCCATCCCGACTTGCCGCAGTCGGTCATCCGCGCGCTGGGGATGCACGCCCTCAAGGATGTGGTCACAGAGACTCTGGACCCGTCGCACCGTCTTGCTCCTGTAGATGTCGTCCAGGTACCCTCATCTTCTTCTGTTTCTCCTCCTCATTCGGCCCTACCAGCACCCGAGCTTCGCAGGCGCTGCCCGTATTTCACAAAGCGAGGGCCATCACCCACAACTTCAACATTCAAATATGGCGACTGACTGGCAAAGCATCAGTTTTTCTTGGCCTCCCAGCCTTTTATATGTGCTTATTAGCTTAATGCCTCTGAGAACGTTGGGATGATTTTGCTTCTTAATTTGGCCGGGAAGGGCGTGCAAAGAAGAGAGGAGGTAAGGGTGGGACGTTGAAATGGAACATGCTCAAAGGACAGGGTTAGAGAAGAAATTGGATTCCTACAAGGAGGGAAAAAGGAGGAGGGAGGTGCTTGGTTTGGAGAGTTTTCTCCCCCCCTCTCTCTCTCTCGCTCGCTCTCTCTCTCTCTCTCTCTCTCTCTCTCTCTCTCTCTCTCTCTCTCTCTTCTCTCTCTCTCTCTCTCTCTCTCTCTCTCTCTCTCTCTCTCTCTCTCCCCCTCCCTTTCCCTGTCTCACTATTGCCCTTTTTTAGGGGGAGGGGGGGTGGGAACGCTCTCTGATGGGGCTGGAAGCGCCACAACAGACAGGTGGCCAGGCAGTGACATGAGTGTGGGGCAAAAAAAGCAGGGGTTGACAAAGGAAAACATTGCGCATCGACTCCAGAATCCAGAGCTTGTGGAGGCAGTACACAACGTTGTGGTGCAGTACGCCGCGTCAGTCACAGCCCTGCAGGATATCACGCGGGCCGACATCTCACGAGCCCTAGGAGCGGCCGCCTCTGCCCTGCGTCTGGTTCTCGAGTGCCACACCCGAGTCATCCTGAAGGCTGGGGGGCGTGATGTAACGCGCACTGATGTGGCTTCCAAAGTAAAGCCCCCAGCCTCGCCCCTAGTTGTTTTTTCATGACAACCAAGTTCCTCTCAACAATCTTCTTCGGGTCATAATATTGAGTCATCCTTTCTCGGCCTTATGTTTCATCTTCAAGATTTGACGCCCCTTAAGCAAGGGAAAGGACCAAACGCAATATTCGTGTGGGTTTGGGAGGTGCTAAAGTCGCCCATTTTTATGTCCTCTCAGTCGAAATGGGGCATTTCAGGTTGTTTCCAGATGCACTTCATGACGTAATTTGGGAACACTGCATTGTCTTTGCCGCTGTATCGGCGATTTGAGCCACAACTTCAAAGGTATTGCTGATCCAGAGGAAAGAGGACGGTTCTGTCGAGGATGCAGGTGTTGACCTTTTGGGATGCTGGCAATGGGGCGCTGTACATTGCGGTACCGCCGGACAGCATCCAGTTAACGACACTGCTCTCACGTGCTTTGAGCGAAGCACTGGGCAGTCCTCTGGCTCTCCCGCTGGAGCCCTTGCTGGGGGTACCTCCAGAGGGCTTGCCTTCGGTGTGCCAGGGCCTGGGCCTGGGCCCAGCTGCTATGGGTGGTGAGCACGTTTTTGGCCCCGAGTGGCTCGGCCATTGTCACAACTCAATCTCCCTGCATCTTGCCTTGATGCCGCTCAAGCCTGCTTACGCTGGAAGACGCTGATGCAAAGGCTTGATCCAACTGACCGAACAATGTGATTAGCCTTCGAAGTGTTTTCTGGCCGAACACAAACGTAGAAATCTCGAGGAAAGTTGTTCAGAATCGACCCTAACCAGATTATAGAAGAATAGTTAGAAGGTCGTATCGATTACCGTATCCCCCGTGTCACAAGGACCTATCGCTGAAGGGCTGAGGGACAATTCTGGTAGTGATGTTTTTCATCTCGGACTCCTCTTGGAGGCCCACCTGTAGTCTCAATCATGCCAATCAAAATCTAGCCAAGGCTATGAAAGTTTGTAGAAGGTGCTCTTGTGCACAGCGCGGTGCTTGGGCCTCCTCAACGAGGAGGGGGGGGGATAATGCAGGAGGGAGTTGGAGCGCACAAGCGGGGGCTGGTGCTGGAAAGGTCGGGGCGCAGCTGCTGCCGCACGACGCTCGCCTTGCCATGCTGCGCCCCCTGCGCCCCTTCGCAGCTGGCGAAATCTGTGCCTATGCCAAAAAGTTCGGCCCCAATGCTGCTGGCGGCCTTGCTGCCCACCACACAGACCCCGGTCTGTTTCTGCTTTCTCACTTCTTCCGTTCCTTCCTGGTCAGGAAGTCAGGACTGGTGCTGGTCAGCTCGTGGCAGGATGACTCAGAGATGGCATTCCATGCTTGTCTGAAAAAACAGGGAAAGAGGATGCTGAATGAGGGCCAGGATAACTGTTCGCGCACACCAGCCTGCATGCAAGTGTGTGAGCGGGTGGCGTGGAGGAGGGAGAGAGGGTTGGGAGGGGTGGGACTAGGGCCAAGGCTCGTGTAGGTTTTGAAAGGACAGGTGCCGCACACGGTGATGTACAGCTCAAGGGAAGTCTTGCACGCCGGGACATCACATTAGCCTCTTGCAGATTTGTTCCAGTTCAGAGCAAATCGGCAACAGGATAATGCGTTGTCCCTGCGAGCAAGACTACTTCCTCTGTACACCACCATGTGCGGCAACCAGACTTTGAAGTGACGGTAGATATGTATTCCGCGCCCCTAGTCACGTTTGGGTGTGTATGTGTGTGTGTGTGTGTGTGTGTGTGTGTGTGTGTGTGTGTGTGTGTGTGTGTGTGTGTGTGTGTGTGTGTGGCGTTTTCCCCTCTCTCTCTCTCTCTCTCTCTCTCTCTCTCTCTCTCTCTCTCTCTCTCTCTCTCTCTCTCTCTCTCTCTCTCTCTCTCTCTCTCTCTCTCTCTCTCTCTCTCTCTCTCTCCCCCCCCCCTCTCTCGTCGGTGGGGACGTGTATCGAAGGGTGTTCAGCTTCTACAGGCGGTACTGGATCAGTACAGCTGCGGTATGGGCGGATCGTGGAGGATGCCCGCCCATCTCCTGGGGTACCCTTGTACCGCGTGAGGGTGGAAACTGCCCCTGGGGAGGTGACGGAACTTCTATCAACTGAGGTGTACTGCTTCCGTAGTGGCAGTACGTCTCCTCCTGCTTCTCCCAACAAAGGTATGATTCGCATCCCGGTTGCCCCCCCCCCCCCCCCCCAACAGAGCCCAAACCCCGGGACATAGACTTTTCTCCCATCTTGTGGTGTGAGCTCTTCCGCAGGTGTGCGGACCAGGGAGAAGCAAGTACCCATGAAGCTCCTTGCAGTATAGTAACAGTCACAGTTTGTGTGTGTGTGTGTGTGTGTGTGTGTGTGTGTGTGTGTGTGTGTGTGTGTGTGTGTGTGTGTGTGCGCGCGCGCGTGTGTGTGCTTTTTTTTTTTTTTTTTTTTTTTTGGGGGGGGGGGTTTTAAGTGGAAACCTAAAAAGTTGCAGTCACAGTATCCTGAAGTATGTGGGTCGGGAGGGTTCGAGTTTGTCCTGCTGATCGAGAATGCTTACCCCGCTGTACGATCTCCTAGGGCACCGTCCGACAAAGTTTAGTAGTTGTGAACAAGACCGGCATCCGCATGTTTGTGCTCGACATCTTGCAACGCATTGGGTGGTACGAGCAGCACGTGATGTTGCCTTGTGCTTGGCTCAGCCTTTCGATCTTTTTGGAGGGCGATGCTGGTATCTTTTTCGAAACATGTTGCACGTCCACCCCTAAACAGAGCGGATGTGGGAATAGCCTGGCTTTTACGTCACCCTAAACAGAACCCTAAACAGAGCAGATGTGGGAATAGCCTGGCTTTTACGTCACAAGTCACAAGAATGTAGCCAGAGACAGTGGGCAAGTATCTGAGGTAGACGGCATCCTGCCTAGGAAGACTCGTTTCTTAAATGCCCCTTCAAGATACACCAGGGGCTAGTCCTGGAACCCGGATTTTGCACACGTGCAGCAGTGCCTGTACGGGCAACATGGTGTCGGAGATGCTGGCTGATGAACCGTCCTTGAGAAAACCCCCCTTCACATGTGCACAAGTGAACCAAATTCGGGACATCTATAACCCTGCTGTACCCGTTAGAGGGAGTGACCCGCACTTGGTGGAATCAAATTTGCTGCAAAGCAGATTTGATTTCACCGCGTACGGGTCAAGTGGTTCTAGTTAACTGCGGGGAGTATAGGTGTCGGGGGGAGTCTAGGGCTCTCGCCCCCATCTTCCTTGTCCCAAGTGGTTCTAGTTGAATTCTGGAAAATTGTAAGTTTGGTGGAAACAATGTGATATGAGAAGCTTGCGGGATGTAGGGGTGCGGCCCGCCCAGCCAGGACAGGAGATTGCAACGGCGGTTGAGGAACCCGTTTCTGCTGTCCAGACGGTCAAAGCGGTAACGCACCCGCCCCTCATTTTCCTACACCACAGTCTACACCGATCCTTGTTCTCAGTCCGGAGTCGGAGCCCTACTCATACCGCAGTCGAGCAATGTCGATAGTACTGTATCCTACCAATCAGGGCACGTGCTAGAAAGTACGATCAGGTGTTATTGGGATTGCTCAGCACTAGAATTAGGGTTTCGACTCTGGACCTCGATCTGATTAATCATCAACGCAGTCCCGCCTGCCGTATTGCCTGGGGATACTGTCTGGATAGGCCAACAGGGGCTGCTGTTCTGCCAAACACGAAACCCAATTCACCGTTTCGAAACGGGCAAATTTGTTTTTGAAGCTCAGCGACAGCTAAGACATTTGTTGACTTCTTGTTGATCGGCAATGTGCGCACGAAGTCTAAGCTTGAACTCTTCCTTGATTGGACACCGGGCTTGGTATCCCTCACTTTGCCCCGGGCCTTCAGATCTGCCTTTCAATCAGGTTTCAGCACATGTATGCTGCGAAGCTGTGCCCGGCACACCTCGTGCGTATTGCGTGCGAACCTGTGCGCGATTCTGCGCTGGCCGTCAGCAGGACAGCGTAGCCCTGCTTTGCCCATTGTGGCCTAGTTCAAATGAAAAGTGAAGCATCTCCTATCTGCCTAAACAGGCTTCCCAGTTTGCCCAGTGCCGCCTTGACGCATCAGATATGTCAGCCCCTTTTTGACATGACGTGATGTGACGTAACGTGACGTGACGTGAGCCTCCTTGTCACAGCTCAGGTGGTATCACCAAGTAGTGTGAGTGAACTAAATATATATCTATACTGCGGACCAGAGGTTTCCCACATTGCCTGCCTTCGGCCTATGCACCGGCTGGATGAACAGAGCACAAGGGGAGGCTATAACAGGCAAGGCCTTGTGCTCGGTGACACTGGCATACATCACTTTTCTCTAGAGGTCTCTAGAGGGAAGATCTTCTGAGCCCTCAGCTTGGTGAATTAGTGGCAGGTGTTATCACCTCCTCTGAGCTCTTTCATTCAGCCGGTGCGTGCCTATGTGTTCGACCTGGGATGGCTATGTGCTCTTCAAAGCCCGGGAGGAGCTCCTGATTCCAAACTTCGTCCCATGTGCTAGAAGTTCTTGGGCCAAGGGGGGGAATTCCTTATGGAACTGCGAAGATTTGAAACCATGAATTCACCTCCCGGGAGGGGGGGGGGGGTGGCCTCACCAACGCTCCCGCCGGAGAGCCCTACTAGCATGGAGGCAAAGCAAACGCCGCCCCCTTTGTCAGCTTGAGTAAGGAGGCTAGGCCAAGCTCTTTTCCTTGACGAAGAGGAACTTCTGTTAAGGATTGCGGAGTGGTGTTTTGCTTCCAACGCTTTTGAGTCCTGTGGGTGGCCATGTTTAATCCTTTTCCTTTAATCCAACGTCTGGAGTCCTGTTGTGGCCACGATGGAATCCCCTCAGCTGCTGGTACAATGGGCAATAAATCCCATGCGGGCCCTTGTAGCCAAAAGGCTGGGGCAATACTAGAGGAAGGTGGCCTCAGATAGGATGTTTAGGCATCCTGGTACCAGTCAATAGCGCTGGGACTTACATAACAGTTGGTCCAGCTGCGGACCTGCCAGCTGCAGCGCAGATGATGCGGGCCCTGGTGGGAAGGTACGAGGGGTCCCGGATGGCTCGGCCACGGGAAGCTGGGTTTATTCCCGGGGGAAGCCTCTTTGAACTGGCTTACTGATCCGGCTCGCTTTCGCTGTAACCGGCCGGCCGAGACCTCGGCGATCGATGAATTCATCGAGTCGCGAGAACTAGGGGACCGTGCGAGACACGCGCCGTATGCAGTCTCGAGGACAGGGGACCGTGCGAGACACGGGGCTTATGCAGTCTCGAGGACCAGGGGACCGTGTTCGCGCTCGCAACAGCGCAGCGCTCCAACGCGGACAAGAGTGCACCCGAGTCCCGCAATGCTAAATTGAAGGATACCCCAGGGTGTTCTGTCTGTTTCGCTAAAGTCTTGTCGGTGACCAAAATATGGTAGGAAAGCCAGTGCGACAAGCATGTGTAGGAAAAGGCATACAGCAGCAGTCATGGATAGTTTCTCATCCATGAATGCGGTTGTCACTGACCATAAGTCGGCACTAATAGATGATGATACACCGCAAAATGCCGGGCCTGGGAAGGGCTCTTTAACTGAAGCGTCATGAGAACCGGTACCTAGGTAGGTGGTTTAAACTTTGATTTTACTTTGAATGATGCAGCGCTGATCTTCCACTCTTGGTGTGGACGTTGACACAGGTTGCCCACCAGGAGTTCGTTGCAACGTTGAAGGATATGCTGGCAGCTGCCGACATTCCAGTCACGCTGGACGTGCAAGAGTTAATGGAGGCTAAACTCAAGGTGGATTCAGAGCTTCGGGATGTGCGACAACGAGTTGCTGAAGCTGAAAAGGTACTTGCGCTTGCACGTGCATGCAGATCCTTGCTGCTTGTGTCCACACTTGCTCCGCATTTCTGTTTCAATTCGAGGCGGCTTCTGCCGCATAACCCCATGGCTTTGCAGAGTCCTCCCCCAGATCCCCCCCAATCCCCCTTCTCTCCCATCCCCCTCTCTGTCTCTCTCACTCTCTCTCTCTCTCTCTCTCTCTCCTCTCTCTCTCTCTCTCTCTCTCTCTCTCTCTCTCTCTCTCTCTCTCTCTCTCCTCTCTCTCTCTCTCTCTCTCTCTCTCTCTCTCTCTCTCTCTCTTTCTTCTCTCTTTTTTTTTCTCTCTCTCTCTCTCTCTCTCTGTGTGTGTGTGTGTGTGTGTGTGCTGCGCGCGCGCAGTCTTCAGTGTTGTTCCGTGAGGAACTCATACCCGTTGGACTGAGAGGACTGGGGAGGGCACCTGGACAGAGAGCCCATGAAGCCTGGGATGCCGTTTACAAGGCAAAGGATGCCTCTCGCTGCAAGGTGTGCCTGGAAAACGAGGCAGAGGCTGCCATGACGGCGTGTGGCCATATGCTTTGTCCAACTTGCGCAGCCAATGTGCATGGTCGATGTCCATTCTGCCGGAAAGTTTCGGGTTTTACCCGGTTGTACAGGGCGTGAGTTTGAATGTTTGTTACGGCATGAGGGGTTCTTGACAGATTATCTGCAGCCAGACCTTCAGGAAACGCTTTCGTTCGTCAGGAATCTGTATCAACACAGATATCTGGTGTCCATGTGTTGAAATTGCCAACCTCATCGCCATGGATGTACATGTTGGACATGCTTATGTAGATCCATGGCGGCGATACGACTTCGTCATCGTTTTTATCTTGAAATGTACATCCATGGCGACGACGCATTATTTCCGTTTGAGGCCTTGATGAATTTCGAATTCCCAAAAAACAATACCCCCATGCATGTCCGTATGCCGGATCCGCATTCCGGATTTATGGTGTGCGGTTAGGATAGGCTTCACTCTTTAAATCAAATACGCCCATGCATGTGCCTTACGAAGGGTGCAAGCAATTGTTTGGAGCTTATGCCAAGTTGCCGTGTACACGTTCATGGCATTATTATTTCAAATCAATGCCATTGGCGAACGTACTGTGCGGCAAACTGTCGCCCATTGGCGATAGTTGCTGACATTCATTCTTCGAAAGAAGGCGGTAATGTAGGTTCTTTTCTTATTTGTGCCCCAGTTTTGGCAGTTTGGAAGGCCCGTCTTGGCTCCTGCAAGCTTTGTGCGCATTTTTAAAATGGCAAGGGCACAGGCGTGTCAAGGACTTTGTACCATGAGAAAGCGATTCGAATCCACTTCGAAGGCACATGAAGACCATTGTGCAGGTGCTAATCAGGCATAGTTTCATACATGAGGCAGGCCCTAGGGGTCCCTAAGCACCCATTAGGCCGAGTGAGGCGGGTGAAGTATGTATGAACAACAACGTTGATGTCGAATTGCTGGTGCTGACGGAGACAAATAATTATCAACATCATGTGTACATAGCACTTGTGATGTACATGGATGGATGTGTGCAGTGTGTTTGTATCGTTACCAGACGTTACTGTGGCGTTACTTACTGGGAGTCATGATCTGTTTTTGACGAGTGGAGCTAGTGGAATAGCCCTAAAATGGAGCTGAAGGTCCTCCTCCATGCCCATGACGGTTTGGAGAAGCCCTTTGAGGGATTCCTCTCCAATGGTCATTGCTAAGGACTCATGGGTTCGGGGGCCATTAAGCTCGTGCAATAAAGTGCCGACATTGAAATGCGTGGAACTCCTGAAGGGTGAACTAGCCAGAGGTCCTGAAAACTTTGAGCATGAACTTACAAATACCTTAATTATTTTACCTCTAAAAAACACTTGGGGGGCTGTGTCTCACAACTCCGTAAGAAAATGGCATCCTACTCCACCTGCACGTGTTCCTCTGGAGTTCGAACATGCGTGTACAGGGTCATTCCTTTGGTAGCCTGCTTGGCAAAACTTCCATACACTTTTCCTGCACCCACGAGTTGCGCTAGGTTCGCTTGGCCAATGGTTGTTATATTGTATATATACATGCCAGAAACGTTAGATAGTTGCATGCCAGCAACTTAGCCTAGCGTACTGACATCCATAGCTGCAGCAGATTGTAAATGTTGTACTATAAGTAGGTCTTCCCGCTGAGCAGATTAGCGCTCGCTTCTCATGAGTAGTGACATCTGGTCACGTGAGCGCCATGACACCGCCATGGTGTTGAAACCCTCCTTGTGGCCCTTCTAATAAGGGCCTCTGATCAGGCGTGTTGGGGCCGCCGTGTCATGTAACTTCGTGGGAATTGTTCTCCTGTTGGGGGGGGGGGGGGGAGAGAGAGAGAGAGAGAGAGAGAGAGAGAGAGAGAGAGAGAGAGAGAGAGAGAGAGAGAGAGAGAGAGAGAGAGAGAGAGAGAGAGAGAGAGAGAGAACGCGCCCTCGCTCGCGCGCACGTCTGCTTTGTCCCCCCCCCCCCCCCGGGGGTTTCTCCCCTTCAAGAGAACAACACAAAGGCTTCATTCTTGCTTCATTCTTCATATTAAAACAAAGGGAGGGGACTAATAGCCGTCATCATATGAGATAAGGCCATGTCGCTTGTACCTGGCAGATGCTTTGAAGGCTGAGATGGCTGATCCATCATCCCCAGCCTCTCTTGCCCCCTGGTCTTTGCAGCAAACACGACACAATCCAGGGGGTTAGGTCACAAAGGTGGGCTTGCACTGGTCAAGTTCTCCATCTGCCCGTCCGTTCTAAGGCTCTATGACAGAAACTCTCTTGGACTCTGCGGGCAAGTCAACGGGGCCCGGCCTGTCTACACACGGACCTTGTGTAATGGAATGCGGGCGCCACGGAAGGCACGGGCTTGCCACGGGCTTTCTACGGGCTTGCCTAGAGCGGCCGAGAAACATATTCCTCTAGCCGGAAGAAGTTGTGAACATTGCCGATGAGAGAAGAAGATGTTTTCCTAACTGCGCAAGAAGATTTGATGTAGTAATCCCTGTGAATTCAGCATACAAGGCCCGGCCACAGCCGGGCCGCGACTAGCTTCACTCTAGCTCCATGATTTTCCTCGAGGAACATCGGGAATCCGAGCCCATGATGTCCCAACCAACCTGTTTTCAAAGATGTAATTGTGAAGATGCAGTTGAATTCGTTTATAAATTGCGATTTTCGAGCTGATGATCACGGTCGTGGCAACGCTTTGAAGACGAAGGAATTTGTTTCACAGGGCTGTGAATCCATGGCGCTTGTCTGCTGTGTCCTGGTCAGTAACGCGGGCTTGTGGAGCAAAATAATGGTGTTAAAGCCCCGGTCCAGTGTATGATGTGCATTGCACGTGGGGCAACTTTGGATCGAAAGCGCCTCATCGTATCACAAGTGTTCGTAAGCCACACATTCGTGGTATCACATCGCGCTACGCTTTCGGCCGTTTCCTAGATTTGCCTTCTCGTGACTTGGTACCTGGCATTCCTATTATGAAATCGCGCGCTGTTGACTGTTGGGGACGAACGTGCCAAGGGACCAGAAAGACCACATTAATGCAGGGGCATCACTCAATTAAGTTTAGCTCGTGAGCGGCCGGAGCGCGCCCCTCGGGCTCACCCCCAGCTTACTTGTTGCCGTGTACGCGCGTACGCACCCTCTACATAAACCACTTGTGCCGCGAAAAGGTTATGCAAATTGGGCAGAAAAGGGTTGTTTTTTGCCGTCATTGAGCCCCCGCCAGCCCGCAAGCGAAACCACGAAGTATAAAGCAGAATGTGGGTGGCAGAAGTCCATGCCACTGAGAGAATGAGGTTGAGATTGAGGACCCACAGAGATTGATGTTGGCGCGTGCGTCAATCGAGGCTGTAAAAGGGCCCTCATGATGTGTGCCGCGCAGCCGTCAATAGATTCCATTGTGATGCGTAAACGTACCAGACACCGCGTGAACCATACCAAATTAATTTTAAAGATCGAGGCAATCGAGGAAAAGAACGCCATGTGACAGGTGGATGGGAACGACTGTTCACTAGATAAACTTTGTCTTTCTCGCAAATTTGCAAGGCAGCATTCTCCAGCATTGTTCACTCCTTGTGACCATCATAGGCTTGGTGCATCGTGGGAGGTGTGAAACGCACCTCCGATTGCTTCTCATTGCTGCGAAGGCCACAAGCCTGATCGTTTGGATTGGATAGCGAGTCAACGTTCGCGGCGGACTACACAACAAACCACTTTGGAGCTTTAACGGACTCAGTAGCCTCACTTTTATCAGCATCGGTAAGCACACTGTATCTATATCTTGGCAAGTTAGCTTGTTGTAGCCGGGGCGTATCGCTCGTGAGTCCCCACGATTTTTTAAAGCAAGGCGGCCATGTCCAGGTAGTTAGTACAAACTCTTGGTGGATATCAGGTCTTTTGATTGCACTGTTCCCTCCTATTGTTTTGTATTACAGGCAGTTTGCGATTGCTCAAGGGCGCATGAGAAGTTAGGTCGAGGCATCGGTAGGGTACAGGGCAGGGTAGTTTTTTTTATGCTCACACTCCTTTTCGTCTGGAATCCTTTTGTTGCATGGAGCTAGCGTCCGCGCATGTGTCCAATGCTGCGACCCTTCGCCCCCTTGTCTGAACCGCGATGAAGTGGTAACTACCCCGAATGGCACACATACGCTTTGAAGGTATCAGAAAGCATTGGTACTTTGCAGTAGCAGGCATTTTAGTGATGTTGCCGGCCTCACATTCCAATGGCGCGGCCTTGTCTGTTGGTTTTTGAACACGGCAACGTGCTGCATCCGGTATCGCGAGGTTAGAGATAGAGTACATACGCAACTAAGCGATGCAGTATCATCCTACCAACAGTAGATTGGGATTTCTTATGCTGAGTGTATGCTTACCTGTCTTTCTTCCAATGAGCCGTTCTGATCTTGCTCAACTGTCCGAAGGCCGGAACACCGATACATTATGAGCAACGCGCTCCGATCACTGAGACCTGTCTCGGTGTTTGTGCTTGTATGATGAGAGTGGGATGCCCTTGCTCGCTGTATTCATAGCGTACCAATCGGTCCTCACTCACCATCCGTCGCTTCGCGACTCCTTGGATGCACACGTGCATGAGCATTCCTAGCGGCTCGCTGACTGCATGTATTCAGATCGCCCATTTCAATCACCACTAGTTCAGATTGTGCATCAGGGGCCCCTTGTCGTCCGGCCCGAGATGGACGACCGTGGAACTACTTGTCGCAAACCCCGGAAAGCCTTTCCTTTGTCTAAATGATTCGTCTGAGAGGCCTAACTTCAACATTCTCAACGTGTTGCTGGCTGACCGAACACAGAGTTTGCAGCTGAGGAATGGAACTAACTCGAGTGCTGCTGTGGGCTTGCAGAGGAATGAGTTGCCAGCTGTTCCTCAGTGACTTCCCCCACCTCACATCCCTGTCGTCCGACCAATCCACCCAGACAATGGAAGAGCATCTGTTTGACGGCCTGCAACGCAAAAACTTCACCGACGCAATGAGCGGCATTGCAAAGGAACTCCAGAACGTGGGATACACCGAGCAGGTCTGATCACATTTCTGACTGCTCTCATGCAGTATTCTCAATACCACGCTTAGCTTTCATTTCGTCCTAGTTGTGTATACAGATGGTGCCTGAATGTGTGAAACTGCGCTCCTGTGCAAGCCCTGAGATGCAAACTCTCAGGTTTGGAGGATGGGTCCTCTTTGTCTTCGCTTGGCCCCAGGAAGCCAGCCGTGAAGACCACCACACTAAGATGGTTTGCTCTTAGTGACCAACCCCCTTATTGTTGCACATCCATGAGGAGCCTGTGCCAACGTCCATCGAGCCAATCACATGGCTCCCCAAGCATAGACATCCCCTTGGTACACATGGCTCTCCTTTACCAAGCCATTCAAATCATGCGGAACAGACGGAAAGAGGATCCTTGATGTACCTCCCACAAAGGCATGTAAGATTGAACTCAAACGTACCTCCCACAAAGGCATGTACCTGAGTCGCCTGCTCCTTCCGGGAGGACAAAATTCCCGCAGCATTCTCCCCTTTGATTCGTGCCGCATGTTTGCAAGCGTGTTATCACTGATCTCTTGTGTTTGCTTTGCCCTGAAGATGATGTTGATGGTGTTGATGACGGCCCCTTGAACCGGTTGTTGTTGACGATGGCATCGGCGTACTGAAGAAGATGATGACGGTGGCTGCTCCTAGTGTTGTTGTAGTTTTTGATGATGATGATGATCATGATGATGATGGCCGTGCCCTTAAGATGTTGAAGATAATGATTGACTGCTCCCGGAAGTGGTTGATGATGATCTCAAAATGGCCGCGCCTGAAAGATGTTGCCGATGATGATGATGATGATGATGATGATGATGATGATGATGATGATGATGACTGCTCTGTGGGAGTGGTTTATGCTGTTGAAAATGGCGGCGCCGTGAAAGTGATGTTGATGGTGGGGGGCTCCCAGGGGCAGATAGGCCGAAGATATTCGTCTCCAGATCCCGTGAAAGGAGAGCCAGCAAGCCCCTTTTCTGGTCACATGGGCCTCACCTGGAGGCTGCCAGAGGGACAGGGCTTTTTCAGCGGCCTGCCCAGCAACTGGGCGGCATCCCCTGTACTTACAGCGAGTACATCTGTACTGCCAGATGAAGCCAGCAAGCCTGACCTGACCCCTACGGACTTGATGAGGAATGCTTGGTCCCCAGCACTGGACTCCCAGACAGCCCTCCAGTCCCGCTCCACCTCCTTGCCCGAGATGGGTACCCCCAGAAGTCCCACGCAGGGGCTCGACTCCGATGGCGGCCAGGGCCTCAACCAACGATCCACCTCTCTCCCGCAATCTGGAATCAAGGACAAGCATTTGCTGGAGGCCATGCGCCAGAAACGGTGAATTCCCGCCACTAGGCCATTCCACCCTCTTGATCCCCTTGAGGAGACTCTCTCCCCTTCCCCGGTTCTCCCGCGGTCTCTGGCCCACCAGCGCTCCCCTGCTCCCTGCTGGCGCTGCACTCCCCCAGCTTCCCCCGGTACCCTGGCCCTCCATCCTCGCACAGCCTCCCTCAATCCCCCAGCACCCAGGGCCTCGGACAAACCTGCAGCTAGTTGTTTCATGACCCCTGTGGTCGTCCAAGGTGGCGCTCAGAGAGTGTCGTCCTTGCTAACGACACCGCAGTAAGGGGCTCCGTAGTCTGTGAAGGCCTCTCTGAAGTCAGGGCCAGTGCCTCCAGCAGGCGCCTGTTGTGGAAGAGCCGTTTCTTTCCTCTCATGGAGTCTGTCCATGTCCAGAACCCCCCCACTGGATTGGGTTCGCCCTTCCCGACACACAACACTCGGCGGCCTAATCAGGAGCTGTCAGGCGTGCCGGAGGCACCGAGGCCCCCTCCCAGAATGGTGCCCTAGGTAATGTCGTCATGCTTCCCAATTTTTGTTGAGGCTGCCACACACCTCGGTTCTGGCAGTTTTGAGCAGCGGTACTGGTTGTGCAGACCGGTTTCTCTCCCCCCCCCCCACCCCGCGGCCCGTGCCATGCGCTCCTGAGGAAAACTGTCTTGGGCTTTTTCCAGGTCCTCTCCCCCCCCCCCCCCCCCGGGGCGGGCGAGCCCCTCCTCTGTCTTTTAACTCAGGGGGTCGGGAGCCCCCCCCCCCCCCCCGGGGCCCCCGTGGGGCTTGTCACGCACACAGTGGGTCAGTGGGTCAGAAGAAGCCCTTCTCTGTCTCTGTCTGGAGAGATCTCCCAAGGGTGGGGAGAGATCTCAAAGGGTGGGGAGAGATCTCCAAGGGAGGTAGAGGTCTCCAAGGGTGGGGAGTGGTCTCAAAGGGTGGAGAATTCCGTTACTGGTTCAGGAAAAGATGAAAGGATGCAGAGCCCCACACCCACCCCCCTCCCTCATGGACACAATCTCTGGAAGTTGCAGAGGTTTGAAGTTGCTGAGACGCCCATTTTGGGTTGCAGGCGGAAGTGCAACCGCGAGAGCGCCCGCCGCGTGAAAGCCCGTCGTGAGAAGATGATGTTGGACTTGAGGGATGCGGTACAAATCCTTTTCCCTATTCCCTATTCATTATTCTCCTTTTCATGTATTTTGTGTCCCTCGACTCTCGCATGTCTCAAACTTTCTCCCCATGAAAACCCATGAACACACAACACCGTTTGCCGGCCCCGCCCACATGCCCTCGTGCCCCCCCCCCCCCTGGCAAATGAAGAGAGAAGTGTTTCTTCAGCTGCAAACCATGGAATGTACACGTCGTGTTCCGCACGCCCCACATTGCTTTGGTTTTGAGGAACTAATGGCATGCTGTGGGGCCAACATTGAGAAATTTGGCTTACGGAAAGAAATATGGTTGGTGCGGGGCTGGGATCAGAATGCCAAGCTGGCCAACGATAAGAGGGTGTTGGCTGAAGAGTACGAGAAGCTGGCCAAAGAGAATCTGAAACAACAGCAGAACTTTGCCAACATAATCAGCAAATTCAGGTGAGGCTCACTACCCAAACCCCCCTGTGTGTGTGTGTGTGTGTGTGTCTGCGTGTGTATGTGTGTGTGTGTGTGTGTGTGTGTGTGTGTGTGTGTGTGTGTGTGAGAGGGTGGGTGGGTGTGTGCGTGTGTGTGTGTTAGTGCAAGTTAGCGCGCTGGGAGTTAGCAGCGTCGCTATCTGCAGAGTGCTCAGCAGACGGCCAGCGGGTGCGAGCATGGCGGTCCGACCAGCGAATCATTTTCTCGCTGATCCTGATGGATTGACTGTGGAGTGGCGGGCATAGGATGGAGATTCTAAGGGCAAGGCGGATGGAGAGCGCGGCGCATCCGGTCACCCCGCCCAGCAACGCGTCACGGCAGAATTTCCGCTCGCTGTCTTGTAACGCAATACAAACGCCGAGCCCCTGCCCCTACACGCCGCCACATCAGCCAATCAGCTCCTCCATAGCCCACTGCACCAGCTTCGACTCCCTGCACGTCTCCAACAGCGGACTGGGCAACCTGTTTGATGGCCCTATTGACAGACTGGTGCTGTCCGAGGCGGAGGAAGGGTCAGAAGTCAACGCGCTGCTGAACTTGAACTGGTTGTGATCGCCCTTCAAATTTTCCAAGAGGGCGGGCCTCGGGCCTCCCCAGGCAGGTGGTGGGGTCTCCCTCTCTCCCTCTCTCTCTTTCTTCGCTCACCCGCGCCTGCATGAGAGCCTGTTTCCTTGTGAGGAAGCGTGGCGTCGCGCCCGGAGGGGGGGGGGGAGGGGAGGGGAGGGTTGCCCCCCTTAGCAACAGTCTTTCTTTCTGGATCCCCCGAAGATACATTTGGGACGAGCAGACCTATCATTCTCTGCACAGTTGATGCGCCTTGACTGGCAACACCCGGCCGCGAAGGCAGCGGGACTGTGCAAAATATATTATCTGTTATGTGCGTCTCTGTTATTCCTTGGAAGAGGGAGGGTGAGGTAAATGGTAGAGCGTGCAAGCCTGGCTGGTCATCTTTGTGACAGATCGTGCCAGGTTCTATTCCGCAGCCGT
This sequence comes from Botryococcus braunii, assembly GCA_002005505.1. Lineage (NCBI taxonomy): Eukaryota > Viridiplantae > Chlorophyta > Trebouxiophyceae > Botryococcus > Botryococcus braunii. The sequence goes on from KV908416.1 coordinate 337,617, forward strand.
CGGTTGCGTATGTGGTATATATATATTCTGGTAGGAGGAATTGGTGTTGTGCCCTGCTTTTTTCTACTGGCAGCTTCTGTGGATTCCGTCGGAGGCTGTGGTTTATCCCGGTGTAGTTGCCGGATCAATTCTCCTCGGATCCACCCACTTCGCCATTAGAAATATCTTTTTAAGGACAGGGCATGGTCACTCTCATACAGCCTTGGGGACCCTCGCACCCCCTTCTCTTGATTCTAAGCATATACTTAATGAACACAGAATGTTATTTAAGAGGCCTGCCCTAGATTAGACATCTCAAGTCCTGGACTGGCCTTTTGGGGGGTGTGGGGGGGGGGGGGTTGGTTTGGCAGGATTTGTACTATTATGGGCCAAAGCAATTCAGGGTAATGATGAGTCGCTAAAGCAATTCCCCCTGAGCTAAACCCACACGTCTAGGGTTACAGGGTTCAGGATGCCGTACAAGATGGTTAGGGCGTAGTTTGAATAGATTTAATATACCGTCAGGAAGCTTTTGGCACCCCCGTAAAAAGAGTGCCACCTGCCCTGAAAAAGGACAACACACAAATGATCTGCCTCACCACGGGATCCGTTTGAAGCTAGCAAGCTTCATACGGATACATATGCCTGTAGAGGACACTGCAGTTGAGATCCTGCAGTTGAGATCGCCCCCTTTTGTTTCCCAAAAGGCTCCCGACCGGGTGGGGTTTTCCCGCCCAGCCCACCCACGCTGGAAAGCCTCCGAATTCGGAAGCTTTCGGGGCATACCGACTGGGCAAATTGCCTAGTTCGCCCCGACCGTGCCATTCACGCAATCTGAAATAATCCATCTGCTGATCCAACCATCGGTGCTATATGACGCTCCCATCGGTCAAAACATGATATCCTAATGCGGCAAGCATAGCCTGGCCGGGGTGTTTTGAACAGAGTCACGAGTAAATGCTTCCTTTAGTATCATTTCACACGCAGTTCACGGATCGGGTCCCCCTTGGGACGACCAGGTCAGTTTGGTTATCCTGTTTTTTCTCCATCACCCTCTCATTCAGAGCACAGGAATAAAGGGCTCCTGTTACTTGTATGGCTTACCTAAGCATGTGGCTATTCCCTCCTAGCTCCAGGTGCCAAATAATGTGTGCAGGACAGCACGCTTTTGGCAATTGTGTGATTCAGGCTATGTCGGTATCAAAACAGTGACTATGAAACTCACCCCTATGGAACCCAACGAAGCTAGTGTAGTAGGTGTCGCAGCCCGCCCTGGTGCCGGGGTGCCGTGTGACAGATGTTGCGCGTGTGTACGTGTGCCGAGGCAAGCTCTTGCAGGGGGCCAGGCACTAGGAAAGCTGGGTTCGTTCGTGGGGTCGTTAGGCCTTCTCCACTGAAAAGAGGATCGAGCTAGAGGCTGGTGTTGTTGCTTTTTTTTTCCTTCTTCTTTGGGCGTTCTTGTTTTCTTTTCCAATTGTTGTAGATTTTTTTTTTTTTTTTTTTTTTTTTTGAGGCAAGGGGGCGCGACCTGACACCGGCCCATTCACAAGTGTTGAAGAGCCTAGGATGCCAATTTTCGGTGTTTGTTGCGACATTGCGCATGTATAGCAGGGAGCGTGGTGCTGCTGCTCCCAAGGCGTGTCCCTTTTTCCAGATGCTATGCTCTCTGCGAATTTCGGGTACGCGTCTGTGGTGTGAAGAAAGCTGGACAAGCCACTCTGTGGGGAGTTTCATGGAAAACTCCACCAGTGAGCTGGACATTCCAGAACTAACAGGGGATGGCAATGGTCGATCCCGTGGGGTATCCCTCACGGGCGCGTCCGTCAACCCTTGCTGTTGTACACATGTCCGTCAACCTTTGCGGTACGCTGTTGTACCGTTGACTTCCGTGTGAGCAAACTATTGTGGCCCGGGGTGGCCGAAGTGCAGGAAGCCGTTTGAAGCCCCTGCCATTGCCTGATCCCTACGCCTCCAGATGCGTGAAGGCGCCTAGGGCTTGTCTGGTAATGCGCAATGCAGGCAAAACTAGTCGACGACCACCTAGTCATGTTTCTTAGAAAAATGTGCTGGCTGGCGGAGTCTGCAGAACTCCTCTGAAAAGTATCCAGGAAACAGCTGTGTGACGAGTCAGCAAAGAGTTGGAAAGACCACTAAGCGGCCTGGGGAACGTAACGCCATAGGGTGTTTGTTCCGTCAAGAGCCAGGTCAAGAGCGACGACGTTGGCAAGTAGACTAGTCAATTGACTTGCAAAAGTTCCAGTGGTATGTTCAAGGAACTGACGTAAAGCGGCTCATTTAGTACGGACAATAATAACAACAGAAACTCAACTCAGCTCTCTCTCCCAATGCGGAGGTCTTATCTCGTCCCCCTCCTTGCGAAGGAGACAGAAAGTGTGGGGAGTTTTATTGGCGCAGTCTGGTGAGGCCGTTCGTGGGGCAGTTCTAAGGGGTTCCATAGCATCTCCTTACTTCATACCTCTCCAGGGTTCAGATTTGCTCGCGTTTTCTAAGCCAGGTTGCGGACTTTGTCACGCCGGCATGTGTGTGTCCGTTTCCCAACCCAGAGCGGATGAGGGTGTGTTGGGGGAACCCACTTGGGTCGAGCATCCCGACAGCAGCATGCCACGTTGCCGCAAGCACTATTGTGCAGGGTCTCGTGGCATGGTGTCACACAGAGATTACACGTGTGGCCCTCAATCGCAACTGGAAGATGGAACTCAAACAGTGGGAATGATACATTTCACTTTTCCTTCAAATTCGTCGTCCTGGGGTTGCGATGCAACAGGCTCATCCAACGGGTGGCCTAGGGAAGGGAACAGGGTAGCAAATTGCTATTCTGGAATCCTCTTAAAGAGATATTGGAGATCTGGGCAGTTGGGTGTGCGATGGCCTCATTTTCCGCTCGCTATCATGTCGGAGCTGGCATGTTCGTCATGCTGGCTTCGGATATACGAGAGAGAATTCTCTCTAGTATAGAAACCCAACAGCATACCGTGGATTCTCATAGAGGTTGGCTGGCCGCTGGCACCTGTGTCAGAGGCAGCGCATGGGCTGGTCTGGAACCCCAGCGCGATTAGTCCAAAGTGTGTGTGATTGTAGCGACACACAACGTGCGACACTGTCTGGTACTGCATGAACGGTGCCTGGCTTCGTTTTGGTGCAGGGAAGCCACCAAACTTGTCCTACGTTCTAAAATGTAGGACACTGTAGGGTAGTGTGCGTGAAAGGTGGCCAGTTGAGGGGACAAGTCCCCCTTGGCTTTGTTAGCGTGCAGATATTTGCGTCGACCCCCAGAACAAATTCCGTCCCTAATGAAGATCTGCGAGTTTGAATGGGCTGTGTATCCCTCATTCATACTCCTCAGATCTGCGCTCTGTCGCTTTGGCGTTGCTGTCGATGGCTTGGACAGCCACGTGAACATCCACGTGATTCACATTCTGACATCCTCATTCAGTGGCCCCACTAGGGGCATTGGCACCGCGGTCTTTGATGTCGCCTTCCATCGAACAATTCATCTCAGGCTGATCGGATTAGAGCCATTGTTTAAATATGTATGTTGTACAGGACCTTCATTGGGCCACAGCTGGTTCACAGGTGCCTCAGCAGGCAGAATTTTGCATTTAGTATTCTATCGACCAGAGGGTGCAATCTCCGCGAAGGAGAGTTTTGCATTCGGTCTTTTCTATAGACCATAGGGTGCAATCTCCACGAAGGAGAGTTTTGCATTCGGTCTTTTCTATAGACCAGAGGGTGCAATCTCCACGATGGAGAGTTTTGCATTCGGTCTTCTATAGACCAGACGGTGCAATCCCCACGGAGGAGAGTTTTGCATTCGGTCTTTTCTATAGGCCAGACGGTGCAATCTCCACGAAGGAGAGTTTTGCATTCGGTCTTTTCTATAGGCCAGACGGTGCAATCTCCACGAAGGAGAGTTTTGCATTCGGTCTTCTATAGACCAGACGGTGCAATCTCCACGAAGGAGAAAGATTGTATTCAACTCTCGGCAAGTTATCCATGTGATGCCACACGCACGCGCAGATCTGGATAAAGCAGTGAGGCCCACGCAATTTGTTCAGGACAGGAGCGACGGTTCTGGTTTTCTACTTGTTGAGCCTGCGCAAAGGAGGTTACAGGGTTCTGGTCGGAACCCAAGCCTTGTGGGAGCTTGTATGCTCTCGTTATGCGAATGAGGAATGGATATGCCATGGTTGTTAGGAAATGGCCTCTGGCCGTGGAGCTTCACCCGTCTCAGAAAATTCCATTGTTTCAAAGCAGAAGCTTACGATTCTTCAACGTAATCTTTAAGATACGCAATCGTGAGATTTCACGGTCTTTCTCATGAAACGGAACCCGGATCCTGCAAGCTGGCAGAGGTTTCGAACCGAGAGGTGCAGGACTCCGAGTTTCATGTCTCAACTTCAAACACGACCTATATATTATATATACCTGACCGAAGGCCCCTTTCTGAACCATGGTGTCGTGTTCATGACCATGTACTTTATGACGCTTTACATGGAGTTGCGCTGGCAGAGCCTAGGCTGGTATAGCAACGATGCTCGGTGACATAGCGACGTTAGCCCAATTGTTTTGACGGCCTCTGCTGTCGGGGGCTTTGCACTGTCCACTAGAAGGAGTTTTGCCAGGACACGTTGCTATGCGTACTAAAAATGTCGCTTTACATGGACTTGCACTGGCAGACTGTAGGCTTCAAAGTCCTGATGGCTCGATGTGGTAGCAACGTTAGCCCAATTACAAGCAACGTTAGCCCAATTGCTTTAGAGCCTCTGCTGTCGGGGGCTCACCACAATCCAACGATGGGGTCTTGGCCAAGGCACGTTGCTGTTTGTAATGATAAATATTTGCATATGGCGGCGGCATGCCGTCATTCTTTTACAACCCTGTTTTCACTTTTCTTTCAAAACCTTCCGATATTCGCCGCATCGCAAAATCTGCACGTTTGCAGATGTCTGTTGCGACACCACACTGGATTGAACCGTGCTAGGGTCTGGATGGGTCCACGTCTATGTCTACTGGCATCTTTGGCACATACGAGGTAATTGACGCCCGTTCGCAGTGGTGCCAGCAGTGCCGCGTGAGGATTGCAGACAAAATGGGGCTGGACACCCATCTGGACATCCAGATGCACGGAAGTCGGGTGGAGCCAGGACAAAAGCCAATGATCACCCTAGCGCATGAGATCTTGAACTCCCCCCCCCCCCCACACACACACACACACACGCACGCACCCGTACGCACACACACCCGTACGCACACATACACACACACACACACACACACACACACACACACACACACGCACGCACGCACGCACGCACCTGTACACACACACACAAAGGCATGCACGACACACATACACACACAAAGGCAAAAGCATGCGTGTCGAAGCCGAGTAAGATCGTGTTGTTAGGCCCACGTGGGATGATGTGCGTCAGGGATCAGCACTATTATCACGAGGGTATTTCATGTACTCGAATACAACTTGTTTGAGGGTCTGCTTGCCCAGAAACACTCTTTCCAGGCCTTGGGAGCCCCCTGCCTTGTATTTTAAACATATAAGTGAAGCGTATCCTAACAGCAAACCACGTATTCTATATGCTGTTTCTTGTACCTTGTACAAAGGAGCAGCACGCATGCGCCTAGTGTTTCTGAACTACCTGCCCAATAATGTGTTATGCGCTTAAAGCACACAACATTACTGGATTATTCCTATTTGCGTGCTGTTATACGCGAGGGCTCAAGCATCACGGTGCTCATGTTGGGCGATCCTGATGGAGTCACTGAAAATCAAAGAGTCCTCAAAAGTACAGTGGGCGATGGACAATTTTGGTTTCCTCAGGCCATTCAATAAGTATATACCATGTACAAAGTCAGCCTCTTACAAGCAAATGGACGGATTGCAGTGATTACAAGCAGATCTAGGTTGCTCTATTTCATTCATCGATCCCTGACATGATGACGAAGGACACGTGGGGGATCCGGATCTGGATTCAGGCTGGATCATGGACCTCAAAACATTCCACTCAAAACTGCAAACACGTGTTTACATCGTTGATGGACATGAACGTATAAAGGTATTGCAAAATGACAGTGATAGGCAACGAATTGCAATGATGTGCATGATTTCCACCCCAAATCTTGACCCAAACGCGAATATGAAGTTTAAAAAATGGAAAAATATAAAGAGAGAATACTTGCACAACCTGCAGAAGGCGGCACCGACGTCTCCCGCAGGGGTTCGTCGCATTTACCTCTATGCAACACAGCCCAAGAAAGCACCAGCAGCACACGAGTGACGACAGCAGCCACAGGAACAAGAAGCCACATGCCCTGCAGGTGCAATTCCCCCAACGATTCCCAAAGATCGTTTCAACCTTTTGTCGGGCCCCACAAGCGACCACAAGCGATCCTTCCTGCCCTGAGGCAAAGCCTCACCTATCAAGTTCAAAAAAGATACGTTTTCCGAGAGGGATCTCCAGACCGTCCACTGCTTCCCGAGGGAGGTGGAGAGACGGACAGGAAGGGGGCTGGGGGAGCCACGTCATTCAAAAAGCAGAGAAGTGGAAGGCAGACGCATCGTAGCCTATCGAGCACAAAATTCGTCTTTGGTCGGCGCCCATCTATGGTATCAAGAAACCAAACATGAGGGTCTCTTGAGCACAAGACAATTTCCTTGCTCTTCCTGATCTACCGTTTTTTTACTTGCGCACGGAAGCCAGGAGGATTATCGGCTGCCTGATCTGCTTGAAAACCTGACTGTTGCGATGGGCCTTGCAGGCACTTGTACCTTGTTGACACAACTAGGCCTTAAGGCTCCTGTAGGCATGCGAGCGATGTGCGGAACCCGAGTTGGTGAACATGACACCCTGCTGTGTTATGCATCGGTCAGGAGGGTTAGGGCTGCCCAGCCTGCTTGCTGAGCAGTGCTCGGTCAGAACCCCTCAATACTCTTTTCCAGCGTAGTCGAGGGAGCTAGGCAGCAGACAGGTTCAGATCGACGCCTGGGAAGTCCAAAATAACTCCCTTTGCATCGAGCATCCTCCAAAAGTTTGGCCCCATTGAAGTCAAGACATCAAAAAAAGCCGTTCTCCTAACCAGCCGCAACGGCCACTACATCTTTTGACCACGTTCACTTCCTCACCTTCCTTACCTTCAACACCCATACCACCCTCAAGATAACCCCCTCTCCCCTGGCGCCCCCTGGCTTTGCGATATCTTGGTTGTTGGAATCTTTTTTCTTTTTTCTCTTTTTTTTGGGGGGGGGGGGGAGAGGGGATTTAAATCCCGCAGAGAAATCTCTGTCAGCGTACCGCCAAATGTGCTGCGATATTCGAGATGGCTTTGGAGAAGTACGCTCTTTCTGCTATTTGGGGCTGCTTTTCTTCAAAGCTGGGGCTGCTCTTCTTCACTTCAGCAATCCGTGCTTGCAAATGAGGTCCTTCACGTGCGTCTTCACCACGCACACGCTAGGCCAGAAGCAGGGCTCAAGCGTCAAGTTGACGCTCTGGCCAAAGCTCTACGCAAGAGCAAGTACAGGAGCGGGAAGGGGCACGATAGGGGGACGGAAAGTCTCAAGACCACGCTTCATGGCGTCAAGGTCCCCCAGAAGGGCGGTCCCGTGCGGTGGGTCTTCTGCCAGCTCAGCAGCGGCCCGTCGCCCAACCACATGGATGGCCAAGCGCCGTGCCGTGCCCTTCTCTTCAACCATGGTCGCCCGGAAAGTGTCCAAAAGACGCTCTTTCGAGACCACCGCCAAATGGCCTGCCTCGTCCTCCCGAACCCTGAAGTTGTATCTGCAGTGGACCCGCTGGACACTGTGAATACACATTTGCTCCTCATGCCACGACCTTCTTGGGCACCCACACGACCCAGACACGTGTGTAAAGCGCACACACATACACACACACACACACACACACACACACACACACACACACACTTACATACACATACACACACACTGACGCGCACACACAGACACAAACCTCCATACCCACACCCACACACACGCACGCACTCTCTCTCTCTCTCTCTCTCTCTCTCTCTCTCTCTCTCTCACACACACACACACACACACACACACACACACACACACACACGCGCACACTTACGCACACACAGACAGAACACACACACACACACGCGCGCGCGCGCCCACGCCCGGGCGCGCTTACACACACACAGACAGAACACACACACACACGGAGAGAGAGAGAGAGAGAGAGAGAGAGAGAGAGAGAGAGAGAGAGAGAGAGAGAGAGAGAGAGAGAGAGAGAGAGAGAGGAGAGAGAGAGAGAGAGAGAGAGAGAGAGAGAGAGAGAGAGAGAGAGAGAGAGAGAAGCATATACCCGCAGAAAGACAGGGATCCATTCACCCACACCTGGAAATCAACAATGAAGCTACCAGTTCTCAAAAACATAATCGAGTCTTACACCTGCAATATTTTCTCAGATTTAGATCGAGCAGACCGAGGTCGACTTGGAAGGGAGTGAATGGCTACAACGGAGGTGGCCGGGGCAAGGGAGGAGGGTACAAACGAAGTGTGCACGAGGGGTTGGGTCCAGAAGAGGAGGTAACGCCCACCGGGAAGATGCAATTTGCTCCCAAAAGCGCTCCGCCTCATCAAAGAGGGAGCGGTCGGCCTGCAGCTTTCCCGAGATGGCTGCGGTCCGGAAAGCCGCCAGCTCAGCCTCCTCCATCCCAGCCAGCCGCTTCTCGGCCTCAGCCAACCAAGCTCGGATTCTCTGGTCTAGATGCGCCGGCCCGTGTGTGCCTGCCCAGCATCCCACCACGCTTAGTCTCCTCAGCAGACGGGGCCACCAGACTGCTGCAAACGAGGCCTAGGCTACTGTACACCCTCTGGCACTCCCAGTTTGATGTGTGCGTGGGCTGCTCCACACTACATTGCGTGGGCTGCTCCACAACAGGTGAGGACCCCTTCAAACCCTGTGGTGTTCACACCATCCTCCCTCCCTCCCCCCCTCTTTCCCTTTGTGTGTGTGTGTGTGTGTGTGTGTGTGTGTGTGTGTGTGTGTGTGTGTGTGTGTGTGTGTGTGTGTGTGTGTGTTTGGGTGTGGTGCTCTCTCTCTCTCTCTCTCTCTCTCTCTCTCTCTCTCTCTCTCTCTCTCTCTCTCTCTCTCTCTCTCTCTCTCTCTCTCTCTCTCTCTCTCTCTCTCTCCCTCCCTCCCCCCCTCCCCCCCCTCTCTGGCTCTCTCTCTCTCCCCTTTCCCCCTCTCTCCCACACCCCCCCCCCACACACACACATGTACACATACCCATGGACTGGACAACGGGTGGGAGCGGGGTCAGGCTTGAGGGAAGCGCAGCTGACCGGAAACAATGACAAAGGCAAAGCCGAGCATGGCGTGGGTGAGTCGCAAGCCGCAGTGCACAGCATAGCCCAGCTGTTCCTGAGTCCTCAGCACGTCGTAAAAGGGCTCAGACAAGGCCGCCTCCATCACATCTAGCACAGCCCTCGCCTCCGGGCTGTCCGGCCCCACCTGCTCCCGGCATGCAAGCCCTCCCATCACTGCTGCCAGAGGAGTGAGGCTTCATTGTACCATCTGACTGTACTTCTTGTACCATCTGACTGTACTTCTTGTACAGTGCTATCTTGCGAATCCCTGCGTTTACATCTCTTAACATGTCTCGCGAGTCGGGGTGCAACACATTAATAGAGGGCAGAACACTAACGAAAAAACGCATGGTGTTGGAGACTCATTCTGAAAGGAGGTGGAGGAGGAGCAAGTTGTGGGGGGGGGGGGGAGGGAGAAGAGGGGGAGGAGGAAGAGGAATAAGAAGGGGGAGGGGGGAGGGCAGCCACCAGGAGGGAAATAATACAATGTGCTTAAATACGACACGGAACCATGAGCACATCCGTGTGGCGTGACTTAGCACTCAGCACGCAGCTGCCCTGCTTTACAGTCTCTGTGCATTGGAGGTCATCCCTGGGACATGGGCCACCAACCTGGAAGTAGAGCTCTGTGACAGAGTTATCCTCCTCAGCGTTCTTTACTGGCGCTCTGCAGGCCCCACATCAGCACACTGCCCGGTGTTATATCCACTTCACCACACGCACAGCTGTGTACCACGAATTCTGAAACCCCCTGTAGGGGTGACCTGCTAGAATACACAACCCCCACAGGGTCCTTGGTTGACTCCCAATTCAAATTCCCCTGACAAAACTGAGAATCCGCCAACCAAGCAACAACATAGGTATGGTGTAAATGTATTTATATGTAAAGTTACACACCGACGCCACGTGCCCCTAGCCAGACACACACACACAAAACACACGCAGCCCCCAGCTCATCCCCGCACCCCCCTCTCCCCCCCCCTCTCTCTCTATCTCTCTCTCTCTCTCTCTCTCTCTCTCTCTCTCTCTCTCTCTCTCTCTCTCTCTCTCTCTCTCTCTCTCTCTCTCTCTCTCTCTCTCTCTCCCCCCCCCCACACACACACACACATACACATACACGCACACTCACTGCTACATGAGCGGACACACACCCCCGTCGTCATCCTTGCACGTGAGTGCGCATGGGAAAGTGGGCCGGCACGACCGAGGAGGAGCAGTGAAAGAGGGGGCTGGCGGGAGCGGACAGAGATGGGGAAGCAATACGAGATGTACTGTCTCGAGCACCAGCAGTACTCTAGGGAGCCTCTTGGTCAGCTGGAAAGAGAGACTTGGTACCTGTGGAGGTAGGAGGCCCCGAAGGGAATGTACACAATATCGTCACATGGGCGCTCCTCCTCAGGCAGGGGCTCGGAGCCCAGAGTTTTGACCACCTCCCTGCTCAGCCGCACTGCCTTGGCAGCCGACACATTGCCATGTAGGAAAGCCTCTGTGTGCGTTTTGGCTAACAGCCGCGGCACAAATGCCTGCCTCCCCCGAAAGTCGTTAGAAAGTTCTTCTGGCCAGACCAAACCACTACAGAGCACCGTTGAAAGTGGCTGTTTCTCTGGGCGTGTGTGTGTGTGTGTGTGTGTGTGTGTGTGTGTGTGTGTGTGTGTGTGTGTGTGTGCACGAACACACATGCTCACAATCGCATCTTTCCTTGAACACAACTGCACTGTGTGTCTCACCCAGTTCCGGCAAGCCGCATGCCTGGACCACATGCCTACCCCCAAATCCTTCCCGGCCCCGCCGACCCCCTCCCCCCAAAACAAATACATACCTGCACCCTCCGCCTACACACATACACATACACCCCCCCCCAAAAAAAAACACACACACACACACACACACACACACACACACACACACACACGCATGCACACACAGAGACACACACACAAACAGTCACACATCCCTGGACTTCTGCTTAAATGCACACACATGGATGTGCGTGCACGCTCGGCTGCCGAGCCGACAACCCATACAATGTGCAGTGCAGGACAGGTGCTGGTGGAGTCCTGGTGGTGTGCTGGTAGTGTGCTGGAAGTGTACTGGTAGTGTGCGGGTAGAGTCCTGGTGGTGTGCTGGTAGTGCGCAGGTAATGTGCTGGAAGTGTGCTGGTAGTGAGCTGGAAGTGTGCTGGTAGTGAGCTGGAAGTGTGCTGGTAGTGTGCCAGTAGTGTGCAGGAAGTGTGCTGGTGGTGTGCTGGTAGATGGATCTGCTCAGGCTTCTGCACAGCCCCTAAAGGTGTGGTGAGGGCTTGCATTGTTTGGTTGGGCCTGCTACCTGGATGTCTTCCAGCGAGAGTTGCGTCAGCGCTTCCAGCAGTGCTTCCACCCGCCAGCAATGTTTGAGGGCCAGCAGGCGCAGGTATGTGGCATGTCTGTCAGGCTTCATGTTCACATTGGAATACTTTCGAATTTGCGCCTCCTTCAGCCGTGCCAGCTGCTCTGCTGATACCTGAACAGGCACAAGCACGATCCTATTGCAAACATTGGCTAGGGCGCACGGCTGTGGAGAGCGTGAGGGAGAACACCCAGGTCTAATAAATGAGCAAGATGCAATAAATCGGTAGCTTGGCATTCATCCGCACTTCCCATCACCTATGTGGGTTCCCTGTCATACAATCCTGTCCGGGATATCTCCAGATCTTGCCTCCAAAGTGGCAAGAGAGAGGCGGAGGAGGGCGTGGTGGGGGAGAGGGGGGGTGGAGAAAGGAAACACACACAGACACACGAGTGCGCGTGCACGCACACGCACAGAGGCACGCACACCCCCCCCCCCCCAACACACACACACAGTGTCAGACAGAGAGAGATAGAAAGGGGGGAGA
>KV908416.1:359840-367340 GCA_002005505.1 Botryococcus braunii
GAGAGAGAGAGAGAGAGAGAGAGAGAGAGAGAGAGAGAGAGAGAGAGAGAGAGAGAGAGAGAGAGAGAGAGAGAGAGAGAGAGAGAGAGAGAGAGAGGGGAAGGAGATGGGGAGGGTGTGGGGTTCGGAGGCGTGGGGAAGGGGCTACCAGCTCTGTGTAGGCATTGGATGCTCCACCGTGCTTGCTGAGGTAGGAGTCATAATCATTCTCATCGGGGTACTGCTTACTACCCATGAACAGCATGTGCTCCAGATAATGGCTAATTCCCTGTGTCAAACAAGCCTTTCTTACTCCAGATAATGGCTGATTTCCTGTGTCAAACAAGCCCTTCTTACTCCAGATAATGGCTGATCCCTGTGTCAAACAAGCCCTTCTTACTCCAGATAATGGCTGATTCCCGGTGTCAAACAAGCCCTTCTTACTCCAGATAATGGGTGATTTCCTGTGTCAAACAAGCCCTTCTTACTCCACTGCCGCCCCAGCCAGACATCGTACACAGCTGCTCTGGACACCTTCAGCGAGAATTGGAAGGGTCACTCACGACCCAATGTTTGGCACAAACTAGCTCACATGTCTCCCAAGAGCGCCAGCATCCAGGTGGCAAGAGTTTGTCTTCCTTGCAGCATTTTCCGTTGATCTTGGAGCGTTTTTGGCACTAATTGAGCGCTGTCCATGTCAGTTTACTTTTCCCGTTGGGGGAGAGATTTGGGGAGTTTCCACAAGTGTCCTTAACTGTTTTTTTTCCATTGACTGAAAGTAAGGGCAGGAGGAAAGTAGTAGGCGTTCAGTGACAGAGAGAGAAAGGGGGCGGGGGAGGGGGGGAGAAAGAGAGCAACAGAGAGGGGGGTTGAGGGGGGGGGGAGAAGAGGTGGGTGGGGGAGAAGTGAAAGAGCACAAGAGACACACACAAGCGTCAAAAATCATTGTGGGATTGCGGCTTGATATTTGGCACAGCACTGAGGTTTGAACCTTCCAGGGCCTGCAGAGAGACAGCCTACATCACATTTCGAGCCAACCTAGGGACCCATTCTTTAGCCCTGCACCGCATTTGGTGAGGGTTACAGCCAGTCCTAACGCACGGCGGATGCTTAAGACTGGTATGTCACAAAGTCCCCTACAAAACACAACACACACACACACACACACACACACACACACACACACACACACACACACACACACACACACACACATTCACACACAGAGGGGGGGGAGGGAGGGGGGAGGGAGGGAGAGAGAGGGGGATATATACATATATATATATATATATATATATATATATATATATATATATATATATATATATATATATATATATATATATATATATATATAGAGAGAGAGAGAGAGAGAGAGAGAGAGAGTGAGAGAGAGAGAGAGAGAGAGAGAGAGAGAGAGAGAGAGAGAGAGAGAGAGAGAGAGAGAGAGAGAGAGAGAGAGAGAGTGAGAGTGAGAGAGAGAGGGGAGGGAGGATGGGGAACGTGAGCGGACCGGCATGACATCTGTGTCGCAGAAGCTGCCAACTCCGACAGCCATTGCTGCTGCAGCCTGCGAAGCACCACACAGAAGCTTAAGGCATGGCTTCACACTTAATTGGAAGCCATAGACAATCGGTTTACAGTTAAGCCGAAAAACCAGGAAGGACATAATGCCTACCAAAATCCCACACCCGCAGGCCGAGACACACACACACACACATACACACTACACACACACACACACACACACACACACACACACACACACACACACACACACACACACACACACACCCGCGCGCGCTTTTCCGGAAAGGGATTGATCTGGGTCCAAGTGGAAACAACAAGGCAGCAATCACGCATGTATGCAGGCGCGCGTACATGTGTGTGTGTGTGTGTGTGCGTGTGTGTGAGTGTGTGTGTGTGGGTGTGTGTGTGTGGGTGTGTGTGTGTGTGTGTGTGTGTGTGTGTGTGTGTGTGTGTGTGTGTGTGTGTGTGTGTGTGGGTGGGTGGGTGGGTGGGTGGGTACGCATGTCCTGCGGTGCATGTGAATTTCAGGAAGGGCCGAGCCAGCGCAAACCCTTTCACACGCGGATCCATCCACACGTTCGCATGGACACCACACTCGCTCCGCTTTCAGCAGTTGAGAGCAAAGTAACGCTTGAGCACAGACAGGATGGCGCGACGCAGCCGTACAGTTCACTATGCATCCTTCAAGCTAGTCGATTTATTCAGAGGCAGGCACACCTTCTTGACAGCAGGGCCTTTGGGATGGGTGTGCCGATGTGCACCCGCTCCCTCATCATCGCCCTCCTCTACCTCCTGCAGAAACCAAAGGGGTTAGCTGCATACCAATCATTTGACACTCACCATGTGCATGGTGTGAGCCCGCCATGAACCCGCCTAAACAACAATCGACCTTTGAATGCAAGGTTTACAGATTGGCCCCGCCTAAACAACACTCGATTGGATCCCACCTGCAAATCTCCTCAACGTTTGAATGAAAGGTTTACAGATTGGCAATAAAAAAAAGGGGCAAAAAAAAGCCACAAAAAAAAAACCCAAAAAAAAAAACGGGAGGCATTTTCCACCGGTTCAACCTTTCCTTTCCCTGGAATATTCCTGTTTCTCTTTATGATGACTTTTGCCTTGTATCCTTCCCCTGTTCATACCTCCGCTCCCTGCCCTTATCCCAGTCCCTGTACCCCTCGCCCCCTGCGCAGGTGAGAGAAGTGGGGATTACATGTCCTGGTTCACATGCCGTCGCCCACTTCCCCACTCCGCCACCTAGCGTCCCGCTGAAAGGACGCAACTGGGTACAAAAGAGCCCGAGAAAGCCCTTCCCTTGTCTTGAACCCACCTCCTTTGCGGAACAGGCGACATGGTTTATTCGTCCTCTCAAGCTCCTTTGCGCGACAGCTGACATGGTTGAATCCACCTCTCAAGGTCCTTTGCGGGATAGGTGACATGGGCAAACAAGCAGCCCACCTTCCTAAGATGCCTTGCTACTTGCCAGAACTAGGAAAACCACGGCTAGTTGACGCCCCCGCGGCTGCCGGCGCGGTGTCAGGGCCGGCTGAGGTATAAGGCCATACCAAGGTCTAACCAAGTTTCCAAGGTCTAACCAAGTTAGAGAGTGAGTGTACTCGTGCAGATTCATTCTCCAATCCTTGTTTGTGCCGTAAAACTACGTTATTCCCGACCCCTAACCAGTCCAGCAAAGCATCCCCCCTCCCCCCCCCCCCCAAAAAAAAAAACACATACTCATAGCGGCAAAGACCATGTCTCGCCACATCCTCAACATCATTCCAATGTTCACTCCGAAGGGTCGCGGGGTGAGTGTGCCCAAACACATCTGCGTTCTAGGGCAACATGAAATCAAGTTCTTGGCATCTGAACAAGCCGGGAAGGATGAAACGTCTGCAGGCTAGGACCAGATCACGCAATTGCTTTGGACGCATCGTTTCAAACGATGAAACAATGTGTTGGACATATGTCCCTCCCCCTCGATTCCCTAGGATACCGCCCTCTTGTAGCGACTTGCATGGAGAAACTTGCACACCCCATTCCCCACATGGGGTGCATTGGAGAGACCATCATGCCCAGGTCGTAGGCCCATCCACAATCAGAGCAAGGCAAGACACCACAGGTGCGAGCCCTGTTACAGCAGTAGCGTACAAATGGTAAATGGAGTGACGCCTGAGGAATGCTTGAGAAAACCTCCCCATACCCTTTTAGCATGGACCCCAAAAAGATACACGCACACACACACACACACACGCACACACACACACACACACACACACACACACACACACACACACACACACACACACACACACACACACACACACACACACACGCGCGCGCGCGCGCACGCACACGCATGCATGCCAACGATACCGTAGGCCACCACGGATCAGAAGTAGGAGGATGGCAAAGCATTGTAAAAACCAAAGAAAAAAAGAAAAAGAAAAAGAAAAAGAAAACAAGAAAAAAAAAACACACAAAAGAACCGACCCACACATACACATACACATACACAGACACAGACACAGATACAGACACAGACACAGACACAGACACAGACACAGACACAGACACAGACACACACACACACACACACACACACACACACACACACACACACACACACACACACACACACACAAAAACATCAACACGAGCCTCTCCATGAATGTCACTGACAAGAGGCTGTGGGGTCAAGGAGGCGTTGTTGCATTGGCAAATACCTCATCGCTCTCGTCTCCAGCCTCTGAGCTTCCAGTATCATCTTCTTCATCATCTTCCTCCTCTTCCTCATCCTCCTCAGATTCCTCG
Source organism: Botryococcus braunii (assembly GCA_002005505.1). Lineage (NCBI taxonomy): Eukaryota > Viridiplantae > Chlorophyta > Trebouxiophyceae > Botryococcus > Botryococcus braunii. The sequence goes on from KV908416.1 coordinate 364,161, forward strand.
TCACTCTCCTCAGACATATCAGCATCTGGCCGACTCCCTTGTCCCGCGTGGTCAGACGTATTTCCCACTCCGTGTTCCGTCTCCATCTCTGGGTCTGAAATCAGCAGCACGTGCATGCCGTTTTGCAGTGTTACACGTCTGCGCCCCAGTCGAGTCACGGCTCCCGCTCAGCATTTCTCTGACATGTGGCTAGACAGGAGAAGGTGTTTCACAATATACCAGACCATGTGGGGGCTTAGAACAACCACGACCATGACCATGTAGGGATTTAAATGTGGTGGTGAAGCCTTTAGAGTTGACCCTTGTCCGTAAGCGGAACCAAGTTCTCGGCTCAGACGAACAATCCTTCTCCATGACAGAGTTTCACAGCTTTAGTCTTCCTGGCTCTAGGCTTGGTTGTGCTTCACAAGCACCCTCTCGATACATGAGTCCTTTTGCACACTGGGGCCGTAGGTGTCTCCTATGGGTGCTCGCTTTGCCAAAATCCACCCATGATTCACTGACCACAACATCATGGGCAATGCATCCTACGAACGATGGACAAAACTCGATGGATTGCGGTGCTCGGTGGCCATCCGGAAGATGGAAGGGCAGATGGCAATGACTGGGGACACGAGGATTGAGGGGACAAGAGTGATGCCATCCCAGCCATCAAGACCCGGGGACATTGACAGGTATTGTGCAGCAAAGGCAGACATTCTGCAGCAATCAAAAATCTCTAATAGCTCCTTCAAGCAGACCGACCTTTTAAGAATGTATTGAGTGAAGCTTGTGGTCTTCGTGACCCGACGCACAAAAGCAAAAAGAAGCCGCCTTACAAAAATCGAGGCAGACATACTCCGATCATGATCACTTCTGGCCCTCTCTCATGTGCCCTTTCTTTTGTTTTCCGTTCCCCTCACTTACCTGGGGGCTCCCTATACCACAAATCCCTTCAACCCTTCTCGCTTCTCTTACTTCTCGCCCACCCATGAACCCCTCAAACAACTCCGGAGCCCACTGCTTTTAAATCCACTCCATTAATCCCACTCATAACCACTTCGAATTTGAATGCCCTTAAAAGAGTTGCACCCACACCAATCTAAGTAATGGGAGGGACCAAGAAAGGGAGACACCTTTCAAACTACAGGCAAATGTCCACGCACATACAAACTTAAACAGTTGTCCCTTCTCTCTTTCTCCGCCAGGGGTCGAAGCACAGGGCGGGATTAAGACAAGGAAAAATAGATGGCAGGGTAAAGACGAGTGGCAGGAATATCCCGACTCACCTGTACAGCTTCTTGTCCTGCGGGGACTTGATAATTTCCGTTGGAGGATGACCTGATCCCAGGGAGAAACCCAGCATGGGGCAAGGCTTCTCCACCTCAACTTCCATGGGGCTCATTGTGGCACCAGCTGTAAACACTGCAGTAGTGCTGGGAATGTGTTGATTGCAAAGGCGACGCCTTAAACCCGGAACAGAAAGTTTCCGTTCAGAGCGCACAGCCAGGGAGGGTGCCACAGGAAGCCCATGTCCAGCGAAGATGGGGCCGAGAGCTGTTGTTACTATAATTGTAGAGATTTCTCCAGCGTTCCCTTTGGCTGTACCTGTAACAACCACATACGAGCAACAGCTCCTTCGATATGCAGCGCCACACTAATGTCTTGCAGTAATTTGAACTCTATTTTAGCGCCCAGCCAAGTTCAACATAATATTTAACTTCGAGAATTTGTAAAACTGCTTGTTGGAGCAGGAATCGGTGCCGAGGATGCTGATGAAAATGGCTTCTTGCCCAGTCAAAGCGCACAACTGTAATAATTTTCAGGGATTTTCTATCAGTTTTCCATATTTCATGTACAATCAAAGCAGGACGGTCCATTTTGCTAGACCAGTATCGCGTACACCAGTATTGAACTTGTTACGAAGTTGTAGAACAGTTGCTACCCTAACTTCAAGGCTTAATACCCCTGAGCAGTATCTACGACGTTTTCAAAAGATCGCAAAACGTTAGTATCAGATTCATCACCATCTTCCTCTGAGCGATACATGTTATGAACATAAAAAGGTACAGGCGATAAAAAGCGGACAGGAGGCCGCTCTTAATAACGATTTCATTAACAATAAAAGTTTGTTAACAAGTTACTTTATAAGTTTATTTGGTGCATATATCATGCAGAATTGATTCAGTTTGGAAATTAAATAGATGTGCATTGCTGCTAGCACTGGATGTAAAGGCTCTGATCAAGTATTGAGTCAATACAGTCTGTATTGACCAAAGACAGCGATAGGAGCATCACACTCGAACATCAAAAGTACCTTATCAGCACTGAGCTTGTTTGTAGCTGTTGAACACCCGATATGACCTACGCATCACCTCGCGAACCACACGTAAGGGTGTGCTCAAAGAATCCCGAATTCTGCCAAGATGCGCCGCCCGACAATCTGAAGACCAACCACGCTTATGAATAAAGAGATTGAGAAATGGCAAACAAATGAAACTGTTGTGTGGACCTGATGTCTTGACAAGTTCATCTTTCTTTCAGGATTGGGCGGTACGTAAGGCTCACGAAACAGGACGGTACTGCTGAAAACGCGCAATCCAGGATAACCTACCCTACCGGACCCTACCCTACATGTATATATACACGCCTTTTCCGATCTATCCTGACTAATAAATAGATACAGTCAAAGCCAGTTCTCCTAGGGAACTCATGTCCTTTGGATATTGAAGGGGCTCATGCATATGCATATGCTCCATTTCTTGTTTGTTTGTTTTTTTTCTCACAAAGTACAGAGTCACGCTTCTTCTAACGTTCAGTCTCACAGTTTTCTCAGACGGATACTTCCAGGAAGCGCCGGGCCCTGGTACAAGGAAATCTTTTGGGCGAAGGTGTCCTCACCCCAGTTGGGTAAGCATGTATTGTAAGACAAATATTCTTTGACTTGCCTTGATTTTTTTTTTTTGGCATCCCGCAGGTGCACATTCATGCTTTATGGTATGCGGTTAGAATAGGCTTCACTCCTAATAATACTTGCCCCATGTCAGTCGAGGACACTTTTACGAAACGAACCAAGAGCTAGCTTGCAGTGGCAATGGTCACTAGGCCCCCCCCCCCTCTCATCCGTCCATGGGTGACCAACTAAATTATACTTCCTCGAGGATCTCCAGATCAACCAGGGAACAAGAAGGGATAGGTAAA
>KV908416.1:372340-417340 GCA_002005505.1 Botryococcus braunii
TAATCAGATGCCGAAAACATGTTCGCGCTGACTTGTTATCAGCCATTCTTGTGAAGATCAAGTGTGTCCAGCCGCAGGTTTTAAGGTGTCAGGGAAAGTCGCCATCCAGCTCAAAATAGCAATGGAGGTACACATCCAACCATGCATATGTCAAGATATCTTGACATATCGATGTGTCCACCAAGACCTGCAAATTGCATGATGCGGATTTATGGTGTGCGGTTAGGATAGGCTTCACTCTTAACATTGCATGATGCAATGCTCTAGAGATTTGAAGGCCAAATTTTATTCCAATACTTGTCAGAACATGCTCCGGTCATTCCCATGATTAGAGTTTATAACTAAGAGTGAAGCCTATTCTAACCGCATACCCGAAATCCGTCATTAGAGTCTGCAAAAGGGGACTGCAGACATAAGTTAAGTTCGAGTACAAGTTAAAAAAACAACAACAATAATAATAATAATCCAAAAAATCCATAATGATATCTTTTCCTTTAATAATGATATCTTACAAACGTAGGCCTAGCGAAGATTTCCCGCTAGGTCTGAGCACGTGAGTCGGGCCGTGACACGGAATCACCTCTACATCTAGTCAGTTCTTAACCCCTTTCGCGTGTACTCTCGCGTACCAGCCCGAATGCCGAGCGGCTTGATGCAAACGGTCTGTCTGTCTGAGGCCAGTGCCCCTGGCGATCTGGCAAGCTTTCTCCGTGACCTGCACCCGTATTCTCTGAATGAGTCTGTTCTAGGAACCAAACCATGCTCACGCGGGGGTCGGAAGCTTCACTTTGGTAGATGCGGAAGTAAACCGCGAGTCGGTCCGGTGTCCAGTTTTTCGAGTTTCTCCAGCTTGATATGGGGGTTTCACGCAACGATGAAGCCTGCTTGTGGGGAGTAAGAGGGTTGCCGTGATCATGTGTGTTGGATAGAGCTCTAGTACTCTCTGAAAGCGTTTGAACTTTCGACTTGACCGGGACTACCGACTCCGGAACGCCTGTTACAACTGCCACACCGACAGCATGCAAGAGGTGAACGTGGGGCAATGACGACTTATCCGGCGTTGCGGGAATTCTTTTGGGATCTGCATGCCTCTAGCAAGACGTACTAGATCAGCTCCGCGCTTACTGCCTTCTCGCGCGAAACGATCGACCATGTGGGTGAGGGGGACCAAGGAAACGACACCCTTTGCAGCCTTTCTGTAGAAATATATCCCAAACGGGAAGAAGCCATAGTTTTGTGAACTACTCGGCTGCCAAGAACCTTTGCCACGTAGAGCGGGCGCAGTACGCTGTTGCGGATGTGAAGGGGATGCGAACAAGGGCCCGTGGTCCGCATGTCAGAAGGGCCTCCATCTGGCCTAGGTCGTATTCCGTGGAAGGACACGCAAAATCTCGGGTACGGGCCTTCGTTTCTTCGTGAAGGTCAGGAACATCGCCGTTGGACTCCGCAGCTGGGGAGGCCATCAGCTAACGTCGTTCTCCATCAGGTTGACTAGAGGAATTTTCAGCTTATGGAGTTAAATATGGCAGCATTTTGTGGGCATACTAACTATTTGTGCGAATATTGGAGGGCTTCCTATGTTACCCCTAGTGAGTCACCACCTGCTGGATGGGTGTTTTGTTGTATGTGATTATTTTACAAGATATTTTCATAGGCTGAATGGGCTTAACTGAGGAAGTTTGGGTCATATGAGGTGGCGGATACAACGTTGTGGTACACTGTGCCTACAACCACCTGGGTTAGTGTTGTTGGACTTCATGCATGATGGTGCAACATCTACTTCTCCTTTTTCAATCTATAAAAGTGACTGAGATGCCATATGTCAGTAATAATGGGTGGCACTGATCATGGTGAAGTGTCACCGCAGCTCGTACACAACGCCGACGTTCTGGGAAGCATATGAAGTCCTGGCTGAGCAGGATAATACCAATCAATGATTGTGCCTGGCTTGTGATGGAGGCTGCAAGATGCATCAAATTTATTGAGTGTACTTGAATGGGTTGTAGAGGATGGGGTTGAAGCAAGTTATGTGTCATGCAAATGTCAAGCTCACAAGCTTCTGGGCTCATGCATGCCTTGCAGGGATGCAGAAGAGCAGAAGTCTGGCCACGAGTTTTTCAGCGCTAGCAATTTCGTTCGGTACTCTGTTACAGATGTCATTAGATTTCCACATGTTCCGGTGCGTTTCCACAAGAGATCTCATGTTGATGTCCCGATCCATATATGCAAACATTCGGCAGCACTAATGCCCCGCATCCCCCCCCCCCCTCGGTCTCTCGGTCTCTCTCTCTGCCCAACCCCCCTCTCCCTGTGCGCGCGTGTGGGTGTGGGTGTGTGTGTGTGTGTGTGTGTGTGTGTGTGTGTGTGTGTGTGTGTGTGTGTGTGTGTGTGTGGGTGTGTGTCATGCGGGCCGGCACGGCCGTGTGCAAAAGGTGGCGGGAGGAGGGGGGTTTTCTCCCCTGTTCATGGCCCAAATTAATTCATCTTTCACTGAAACGAATTTCAGTCTTTCTTTTCCTGAGGCTTGGTGGGGTGGGGGGGGGGACCAAAGGTGTGAGCATGTCCTATCGCAGTCTGTATCAAGCACAAAGTTCTTAACCCCACTCCATTCCTTCTTCCCTGTTTGAACCGACCTCGCACCTTCGCTCCAGTGCTTTGTTTAGAGAGACGCAATCACAACCGTTCACGACGCCACCCCATGAACAAGCCCCAATTAATGCGGGAAACCTAACTCGTTACCCCACAAAGACAGCTTTGTTTCGCAAGCGAAGCTCCTTCTCTCGTCCGACATGCGTGGGCATGACCAATTAGAACCATGCCACCGGTCGAGGACAAACCCTCAAGAGTGCTTTTTCGCCCTCCTCCAGGCACCCCCAAGGAGGCGGGGCCGGCAGCTGCTTGTTCGGACGGGCGACAACATCGCCTCCTCCGTATCAACAGACGAGGGGACCGGTAGCCACAGCGCGCAGAGCCTGCGGTCCTCGCCGTTAGCCAGCAACGCTCCGCCGCTGTCCGCGGCTGTACCGCTTCCGAGTCCGGGCACTAGCCATGCTCCAGGGCACATCGCCTCGCCCCTGACACTACTCTCCCCCGCGTCTCCGCCTGCGGAGCCCCGGCCCCGCACTTGCCGCGGGGGAGGGGATGACGACACGGCCTCCCCGGTGACCTCCAAGGGCTTCGAGGGCAAGGATGCCCTTGTCGCCCTGCCTTCCCTGGCTGTGCCCTCCCCAGGGACCACGGGAGCGCAGGCCGAGGCAAGCCGCTCGGCTCCGGTCACGCCCCGCCTGGGCTCCAGCAAGGGTCCTGTGGGGACCGCGGGCGGTGGCGGAGCTGCCCGGAAGCTGCAGTACTCGACCCTGACAGCGGAGGAGCACGAGCAGTACATTGAGCAATGGGGTAGGGCTGTGTCCCTTGTGCCACTCGCAACATGTGCGTGCGGAAGTTGAGAGCAGCGTGAGTGAGAAGTCTTGAGCCACGTTTCTGCACTTAATGAGCCAATCCCCGCGTGCGTCTGCGCGTGTGCGTCTCGAGCACTGAGAGCGCGGCAGTACGATCACAGCGTGTAGTCCTTACTCCTTGTGGCGGGAGCGCTGCAGTCCTTCCTGATGGAAGGGGTGTTGATCGGTCACGGGGTGTGTATGTGATAGGATGGGGTTGAGTTGAAGTTGGGGCCGCTGAAGAAGCTGGAGAAGGCGGAGGACAGGGGAGGCGGTGGAAGAGGAAGAAGGAAGAAGAGGAGGAGGAGAAGGAGGAGGAGAACGAGGAAGAGGAGGAGAAAAATGAGGAGGAGGAGAAGAAGAAGGGGTAGGAGGAGGAGGAGGAGAAGAAGAGGATGGAGGAGGAGGAGGAGGAGGAGGAGGAGGAGGAGGAGGAAGAGGGAGAGGGGGGAGGGGGCGGCGGAGGTGGAGGTGGAAGAGGTGGTGGTGGTGGTGAAGAAGAAAAAATAGCGGAGGCACATCCCTGGAGCTGGTGTGTAGTTGTGGTTTGAGATGTGCAATGGGGCACATGACAAGGGGGGCCCATTCCCGATACGCTTCAACACCAGCGGTGGGCAGGGAAATACCACACATGAGGTCCTGTTGTCGTGGTCAGCCTAATTTCAGGAGGTACAACTAACCGTAAAACAAAAGAATAAAAAAAGAACCTTCATTGGCAAAGTCTGCTTTTGGGAAAGTGTGGTCGGCACACCTGTGGGAGGCCCTCGAAGTCAATAGAACCTCAACAGTAGCCGAAAGAAGCAATCTTAGAACCAATACAATCGACCCTCATAGCCAATCGAACCACACCCATGCAACCAAAACAGACCCAACTAGGAGCAACAAAATCAACAGTGAAAGTCGTTAGAACCAATAGAACCATCCCTCAAAAGTCGATAGAACCACACCATAGAAGCAACTAGAAGCACTAGAAGAACCAAGCCTGAAAGCCAATAGAGCCACACCTACAGCCGTTGCAACCAATTAGGACCAACAGAACCAACCCTCAAAGTCCATGGAACCATGCCAATAGCCAGGAGAATCAATAGAACTTGCGGGATGGAAGGTTTGCATGTTTCTGTGATTCATGCTGGGAGGTTGGTGAATACATGCTGGGAGTTTGGTGACTTCATGCTGAGAGGTTGGTGAATACATGCTGAGAGGTTGGTGAATACATGCTGAGAGGTTGGTGAATACATGCTGAGAGTTTGGTGAATACATGCTGGGAGGTTGGTGACTTCATGCTGGGAGGGTTGTGAAACAGGGTGGCAGGTGCACGGGGAGGAGCAACAGAGCTTTGCCGCGTTGGAAGCCCGTGTGAAGGAGGACCAGCAGCTGTACATTTCCCAGATGAAGGAGCTACACTCGAAGCATAGGGAGCGGTACGAGCAGTACGATGAGCGAGCCGAGGCCTTCGTGGAGGTGCCCCCCTTCAAATTGTACTGGCTCATGACGGGTGCTACTGTGGCAAGCTCCTGTGGGTTATGAGGCTGAAGCACCTCATGTTTTTTTCTGTGTGGGACATGTCGGTCTGTGTGGGAAATATCGGTCTGTGTGGGAAGTATTGTTCTGTGTGGGAAATGTTTTTCTCTGTGTGGGAATTATCGGTCTGTGTGGGAAATATTGTTCTGTGTGGGAAATATCGGTCTCCTTGGGAAATATCTACGGGCAGTCCTCTCTTCTGAGGAAAAGGAAGGAAGGAAGGAAGGACTTCTGATATCGTACTGCTGAACTTTCAGCAATCGTACTGCTGTGCCCACAGCACATAAAACCCCAAAAATGTCCTGAAAAAGGTACTGTCAGCACGCTCAACTGCGTGTTCCAAGGCTTGCGTCTGTGCTCTGGAGTTCAGCAGCTTGTGCCGTCCTTGGCAATTGTGTGAAACAATTCTTGTGGCAGACATTTCGTGCAATTGCGAGGGCGAATGGGAGGCCTTGGCCCACCCAACAGTGCATTGCATCAGGCAGATATGAAGGGTAACAGATGGCAAGAAAACACAAAACTATCACTTCCACTTAGGGTACAACTGTTCAGTAAAGTCGCTGTTCTGGGGTGCAACCATTCAGTACAACCGCTACGTGACTGTCGCCACACTGGGGTACAACCTTTCAGTGATTGTCGCCGTACTGGGGTGCAACCATTCTGTACAACTGTTTCGTGACTGTCACCGTACTTGGGTACAACCGTTCAGTAACTGTCGCCGTAGCAGGGTACACCCGTTACGTGACCGTTGCTGCACTGGTACGCGACATCCACGCCCTTCGAAAACCCCTTTACATCAGGGAGCTCAGCCGATGCATTGGGGCTCACCTCCCACCCTGACTCCTTCCCTCCCTTCATGTTGTCCCAAAATGTTCTTTGACATTCTCGTACTCTGCTCACAGTTTCCCGCCTGCTGTGTGCCCAGGAGAAGATCCGGCAGCAGCTGGCGCGGGTGCACACCCTGCCGCGGGTTTGGTATCCTGAACAGGCGCTCCCCCTCTCGCCGATCCTCGGGGAGGAGATGAAGCAACCGGGCGGCATTGGCTTCTGCCACTTGAGGCTGGTGTCCACAAGCGGGGTCGCTCCCGCTTTTGTCACTCCGCCAGCCGGGACTCCGCTGCCGCTCCGCCCAGCCCAGCTGAAGGCCTCTGCCGGGATCGCTCCCTTGGTGGGCGCCCGATTGTACCGCAGCCTGGCCTTCCTCGCTGCTGTGCTTGCTTTTGTTGCTGCGCTTGGTTAGCTGCTGCTTGCGCTTTGCAGATGCTGCGCTCTCCCTTTCTTTTTTTTTCTTATTTTTTTTTTGTGGTTTTTGAGTGCAGTTACTGGCCTTGGTGTTTTGCTGTGCTTGCGGTGTTTGCAGATGCTGTGTTTGCTTTGTTTGCTGCTGTGCTTGGCCTTTTTAACTGCTGTGCCTGCATGAGTCTGGTTTATTGGTTTGCTATTCAACGTGCTGCAGTATGCGTGTACAGCTATCAGTCGTCCCGTATGGTTCTGGACCTTGCCTTTCAACATGGGCTCGCGGCCCCCTCCCCCTTGAAGGGCTGGCCCCCTCTCTTTTGTTTTCGGTTGTGGGGCAGGGGGGGAGGTGGGGGACGATATAGTTCTAGACATGGTTCGATTCGGCCATGTATTAAGACAATGTTCAAGTGTGAAGTAGCCAAAGTCACTGACAGATTTCCAGTTTTCACACATCATTTGTGGCATCTCGGCTGCCTCACCCGTGCACGTTTCATCCGTTAGAATATCAAACCATTGTATTGTGTGTCTGTCTGTGTGCATGTGCATGTGCATGTGTGTGTGTGTGTGTGTGTGTGTGTGTGTGTGTGTGTGTGTGTGTGTATGTGTGTGCGCGTGCATGTGTGTGCCCGGACAGGCACACGCGTACAGAGGGTTCCGGGTGGGCAGGGGCTCGTGCGATCAGCCGCAGAGGAGAGGAAGACTTGGGGGGGATGTGGGGAGGGGAAGGAGAGGGGAACAGCAGGGGCAGAGGGGGCAAAGAGAAGGGGGGGTGGGAGGGAAAGGGGGAGTGCCCCCCCCCCCCCCCGGGCGGGGGGTTGGGGGGGAGAGGGAGAGAAGAAAGGGGGGGGGGAATGGTATTTGAATAGGAAGGCGAGGAGGAGAGGGAGGAAAGAGAGGGTCAGATCTGTAACATGCTGCTGGGCATCCAAATTGCCCTAGCAGCATTTTGTTGTGCAAAGAGTCCGCCACCAGGTTTTCAGGGCACTGAAGGGCTTGCGAGCGCGCACAGGAGCCAGACACCGGGCTAGGCGGGAGCTCGGCTCGGATGCTGGTGACCGCATCCGCCCTGTCAGCTCTGGCTCAGACTTTGCCACATCACAACTTCGCAGGGACCTGGGAGATTCCTGCCCTCGTGACCATAGCCAGAGCAACGGCAGCCCAGCCCCCTCCTGGTATCCCCTCCCCGGGCCTTTCGGAATTGCATTTTCTGGCCAGGGGCATCTTCGGTGGTCTCTTTTGTGTCATGTGTCTCATGAAAAGGTCAAGCCCTCTGTCCTGACTGTCAGGATCTCAAAAGGGAAGGGGGCTGGGATGGCCTGCGGCACATGTGCGTCATGTGTCGCTGTGCACTGTCAGGCCATGTGTTGTCAAACATGAGGATGTGTTCGCGTGCGCGCGTGCACGCACACACAAACACACACACAGGGGGGGGAGAAAGAGTATGTGCGCGAGAGAGAGGGGAGAGAGAGAGAGAGAGAGAGAGAGAGAGAGAGAGAGAGAGAGAGAGAGAGAGAGAGAGAGAGAGTGAGAGAGAGAGAGAGTGAGAGAGAGTGTGTGAGAGAGAGAGAGAGGAGAGAGAGAGAGAGAGAGTGTGAGATTCTGTGCCAGGAACCGCCTGACAGACATTGAGAGGCGATGCACGTACGCACAGCCACATGCACATGTAATACGTCATGCCATGGGGGCATACAGTGCATGCATGCACAAACTGCCCCCCGTCCCCCATTGCCTGCTTTCACACACATTTCTCCCCGATCATCTGTGATTGACTCTGATAGTCTAGATCACCCGTGATTGCCTTTCTTGCCTCCGGCCGCGCTTGAGCCGTCAGCGGTCATCTCTGATTGGCTGTCACTGTCCTCACAAGTGGCCCCACCGCGCTAGGCGGAGACGCGGCAGCAGGCGGGCACAAAGTGGTGACGCTGGACAAGCCGCTAGCGCGGCGGGTGTGGACGTTGCGGGACAAGCACGATCTACTGTACAAGTACGCAGGCCTTACAGCGGGCGTGGCGCTTGCCGCAAGCACACCGCCTTCCGCAGCCGGGCGGGCCCCGAACGGCTCTGCGGCAGCAGCGTGGGGACATGCCGGCCCGCTCCCGCCGTCCCCGTCCGCGGAAATCCGTCTAGACTTGTGGCGCTTGGGCGAGGATTTGGACCTGGTGGTCCGCTCCCGAATTCACGCGCGGCAGTCTGCCGCGGCCGATGCGGCCGCGTTGCACTCTGCGGTGGCGGGGGGCGTGAGGCGGGGGAGCCGTAGCAGGGGGGAGACGGGCGCGGCGCAGCGGGACGCGGGGGGCGGCGGCGGGGAGGGGGGGCCCGGGCCCGACGGGGGCACCCCCATCCTCATTCGGGGCAAATCGGAATACCTTGGGGAGGCTGGGGATGTGCTGGCCGAAGATGCCACGCTCCTGGAGCATGCGCGCCGCTGGGCTGCCAAGACATTCCACGTGGGTGCTCGCCTGCTGGTATGCCCTCCTCGCCTCCCTCCCTCTCCTCCAGCTTGCTGCAGGAGCCCGAGCCAGCTGCATGGGTCTGTGTTGCTGCAAAGTATTCAAGGTGCTGCAGAAGTCTGAACCGCTGTTGTGGAAAAGCTTTAAGAATCCTAAAGTGTTTCCCGATTTTTGAGCTGCTGTGGTAGTTCGAGCCGCTCATTTAAGTTTAATCGCTGCAAGATTTTGAGTTGCTGCAGTACTTAGAGCCGCTGCCTTTATAAGTTGCATGACCCGGCACCCGCGGAGAAAACTTTATGTAAGCACCAGAAGTACACCCCGTCCTCACTGTACATACCGCGCTCCTCTGAATTGCTGCCGAACTTTCAATGGCTGCAGTAGTCCAAATTTCTGCAAGAGTCCGGAATGGTTGCAATTTGACTTGTCATCTCCAACTTTGCATGTCCAGACTAGGACCAGCCATGCGTATGTGTCTGGTCGTTCCTACCACCCCCCCCCCCCCCACACACACATGCACACACACACACACGCACACACACACACACACACACACACACACACACACACACACACACACACAGACAGACGCAGTTGCTGTGCCTATGAGCAGGCATGGGCAGGACCCCCTGTGCAGATGTGCCCCCCTGGTGACCAGGGACTGGTATGGGGCAGCTGTTAGGAGCGCAGGTGGGGATGTCCACATGTGCGGCACGAGGAGGTCTACCTGGGGCCGCCTGGGGGAATGTTCCCATGGGGAGGGGGATGGCGCCGGGGCAGGTGGGGACGTCCACATTTGTTACCGGGGACATTCACATAGGGACGCGGGTAACACGGGTGACGCGGGTGGGGACGTCCACCTGGGGAGGGGGGTGATGCGGGTGGGGGGTGATGCGGTTGGGGGATGGCGCGGGTGCAGGTCGGGACGTCCACATGGGGAGGGGGGTGATGCGGGTGCGGGTGTCCACACGGGAGTGCGCGCGGGAGGGTCTACATGGGGGGAGGGGGGGAGGATGATACGGGTGCAGGTGGGCTGTCCACTTTTGTGAGCGGAGGGCCGTGTTGGGGCAGCTGGCGCGGGTGCAGGTGGGGACGTCCACATTTGCCAAGTTCGAGGAAGTGGAGGAGGAAGAGCTGCTGGAGCATTTCCAGCCGGGCTTCATGGGGCGTCTTCTGAAAGGCCTCTTCCTGCGCCTGCAGTCCTTGTCCCCCGGCCGCTATCTGCTGACGCATGAGACTGGCGCTGGCCATGTGGCCATCTTCAGGGCCTTGCAGGAGGACCAGATTGGCACTGTGAGTCCCCCCGGCCCCCAGGGAGTCCGCTCAATTTGAAATTACACTTGCATCATACCACGCTGCCCCCGCCCCTCCTACACACACACACACACACACACACACACACACACACACACACACACACACACAGCGGGAGTATGGATGTACTTGCGTTCAAGGCATCCGATGCATTGAAGTTGTGCATGCACAAGGTGATGGATGACATGTGTGGGTATTTGTCATTCATCAAAATCACTCACCTGTTCATTCACTCGTGCATTGTAGTAACATTCAAAGGCTTGACACGCTTTCACCGGACCCTGTGATTGGCATCAGGTTCCCAAGACAAAATCCGGAAGCCCACTGGTTGACAAATTGAACATGGTGGCCCTCCAGGATCAGTTATTTTGACCGGACTACTTTTCAAATCAAACCCCGGTGACCTTCCAGGATCAGTTATTTTGGCCATAATACTTTTCAAATCAAACCCCGGTGACCTTCCAGGATCAGTTATTTTGGCCGGAACACTTTTCAAATCAAAACCACCTGGCCTTCCAGGATCAGTTATTCATGCCGCAATGCTTTCTAAACCAAAACATCATCGTGGCCCTCCAGGATCCCTTAATTTTTGCCGGAATACTTTTTGAAACCAAACGTCATGGCCCTCCAGGATCAATCGCTGTGGCCGGAATTCACTTGCAATTGGGCCAATGTCGTCAGTGACGTTGCCTGAAAGGGGTGTGGGTGGGGGACCTTATGTGCAGAGGCCCATGCATGCGCTGCCGTGCAATCCTGAGATGACGACAGCCCTCTGCGACTACAACCTGTGGGACGCGCACCAGGGCAGCCAGCAGTGCCTTCCGGTGTGGTCCCCCCTCCCCCCAGGGGGCAGTGTCCCCCATCACATCGTTCCGGTCCAGCTTGTTGGTGGCTGCTGACGCGTCTCTTGCTGGGGAAGGCCCGGCGCGGTTTAGGGTTTGGATGTTTCGACAAGGGAAGCCTGGCGCGGCTTGAGAGGATTTGCGAATGTCTCTGCAGGGGAAGGCCCGGCGCGGTTTAGGGTTTGGGTCTTTCGGCAAGGAAGGCTGGCGCGGTTTAGGGCTCGGATGTTCTCTGCAGGGGAACTCCTGGCATGTTTTAGGGTTGCAGACGATTTAGGGTTGCAGATTTAGGGCTTGAATGTCTCTGCAGGGGAACTCCTGGCATGGTGTAGGGTTGCAGATGTCTGCAGGGAAAGCCCGGCACGGGTTCGGGTTTTACACGTTCTCACTATTGCATCGATTCTGGGTCTGCATGTACACCCTACTGCACTGATTTTGGGTTTGCATTTGCTCACCATTGCATGTATTCTACAGAATTACATATACTCACTCACTTTTGCACGATTTTGGGCTTTGCATATACTCTTCATTGCATGTATTTCTGGTTTACATATGCTCACTATTGCAGGGATTTGGGTTTTGCATGTACTCTCCATTGCACGTATTTCTGCTTTACATGTACTCACAATTGCACGCATTTCGGGTCTGGATGTACTCGCAACTGCACGCATTTCGGGGTTTTACATATACTCAAAAATGCAGGGATTTGGGTTTTGCATGTACTCTCCATTGCACGTATTTCTGCTTTACATGTCCTCACTATTGCACGCATAATGAAAGAAGGCCGTCCTATGGATGCAACGATGTATTTTGAAAACTATAAACCCAAGTTTGTATTTGAGAAAAAAAGTCAATGCGCGCTGGTGGGTTTATTAAACCCTAAACCCTAAATGCAAAAACAGGCGCCCTTCATCCCACCGCGATGGAAGCCGACAGACGAGCGGCCCCAGATACCGCAAACGCTGCCGCTGCGCCCGGCGCCGGGATCTCGGAAACGAAAGCGACGGGGAGCCACCAGCGGCAGAGGCAAGAGACAACAGGGCGCGGGATCCCGCTCTCGCTCCAACCTGCCCAAGTGGCGCCCGGGTACCGTCCCCTCCCCCATCTCCCTTTTCCTAAGTGCCGCCCGGGTACCGTCCCCTCCCCCATCTCCCTTGTCCTAAGTGGCGCCCGGGTACCGTCCCCTCCCCCATCTCCCTTGTCCTAAGTGGCGCCCGGGTACCGTCCCCTCCCCCATCTCCCTTTTCCTAAGTGCCGCCTGGGTACCGTTCCCTCCCCCAGCCTCGGGAGTGTTGGGGTATGTGGGACGCGTGGCTGCCGGTTAGGACATACCTCACTTGTCATCTGAATGTTTTGGGAAAGCTAAGGGGGGGGGGGAGAGGTTTTGGAGCTTCGGCTCGATTCCTCCTTCCCCTCCCGCCCCCTCATTTTTCCCCTTCCGGTTGTTTTCCCCCCGCCCCAGCCCTCCATGTTCCCTCCCCCCCTCCCCCGCTGTTGGAAGCTCCCCCCCCACCCGCTCCTGAGAGAGAGAAGCCCAGCATCCGCGGATCATGGGTTGTCCCCGACAGTGGTAGTGGCAGGGGGGTGTAAAATCAAGCTGATGGGGGAGCAGTAGGACCGTTGTGCGGGGGAATGGGGAATGTCTTATGGAGCGAGTTTGTTTGAGAGAGCATGCGGGTGCCTGCTCTGACACGAACGGGAATGGGACGCAATGAAGTGTGTGTGTGTGTGTGTGTGTGTGTGTGTGTGTGTGTGTGTGTGTGTGTGTGTGTGAGGGGGGGGGTGAGACAGGGGAGACACCCACCTGACCCCGCTTGCTTGCCTGTAGTCAACACTTAAACAGCACGTCTTGATTCCCAACTTCCTAAACTCCTCCACTCCCCAAACGCCTGCTTGTCGAATTGTCAAAAGTTTTAAAAATTAAACATTTACATTTTAACAGCGCTGCTTGATTCCAATTCCAAATTCCAACTCGTCCCACTTCCAAACTCCTGCTTGTCGAATTGTCAAGAGTTTTAAAAGTAAAATATTAACATTTTAAACCAGCGCCGCTTGATTCCAATTCCAACTTCTCCACACCCCAACTGCTGCTTGACGGCCGCGGGTCACCACACGGTTATCCATTGTCCTGCAGTCATGAATGCATGCTGCAAGCTGTCCATGTATCTGTGCATTTGCGGCATGCAAAACATGCGTAAAAGTGTGCATACCCGCACACAGCGGGGACCAACGTGGAGTGAGATTAGCTGGGATGCCTGGGCTGCTCTGGTTGGCTGCAAGCACTCAAGAGCAGGTTATGTATGGGTAGCTGCATTTCTGCTTTACTTAGGCTGCAAGGAGCTTTATTCCAAGGTTACCTAAGAATATCCGTGTTGCTTGAGCCTCTCCTCTTGGCGGCAAGAGGTTTGATCTCAAGGCTTATGTAAGAGCATCCGCAGTGCTTAGGCTTCTCTGATTGGCTGCAAGAACTTTGACAATTTGCTTCAAGGTGTGTAAGAATACAACCTGTGTTGCTTGGGCTACTCCACCTGGCTGCAGAAGCTTAGACACGAGCATGTGTAATTAGGATAAGAGCGTTGCGCTGCGCTGCATTGCGTTGCTTGGCCTCATCTAGATCTGTTGCAAGCCTGCTCCTTAAATTTAACCTGCTCCTTACATTTAGCCTGCTCCTTACATTTTGCGTGGCTCGACCTGCACAGGGACCTTGGATTGGGATGTGGCAGCGCAGCGGCCAGCTCAGGCCGAATTCTCCGCAACCGCATATCAGCAGCAGCTGGAGGATGAGCTGGGCTGACCCGAGCCAGGCGTTTTTGGATCAGCTGGACTGAGAAGAGCCAGGCGTTTTGGATCAGCCCGGGTGATATGGGCCAGGCTTTTTTGAATCAGCTGGACAGAGACGAGGCAGGCCTTTTTGGATCTGCTGGGCTGAGAAGAGCCGGGCGCCTGTGGATGTACGAGACTGAGATCGAGCCAGTCGTTTTGGGATCAGCTGGGCTGTGGCGAGCCAGGCGTCTGTGCATCTGCTGGCCTGCGAACGAGCCAGGTGGTTTTGGGATCAGCGGGGCTGATAAGAGGCAGTGGCATTCTTGGAGCTGGCGGCCTAGGAAGATCCATGCGGGTTTGGATCAGCGTCCCCGCCTGATGCGAGCCACTGCTTGCTGCTCGTTGTGGCCGCGGCCTGTGCGGCATGCGGAAGGGCCGACACCGTTGTAAGCGAGGCCGCCTATGCCCTCATGTTCATTAGCCCCCCCAGAAACAGGTTAAAGTGTGTGCAGCGCCCGGCACACCCCGGGACACAACCGGATGTAGAATCACGGCAGGGGAATGAGCTGTTCCCCGTCATTCCGAATAATGCCATGTGATGCCCCTCCTTGGCCCGGTATAGCCGGTGCAACGATTGACGAGGCTGGTTCAACACCTCGATGACTGAGGCCATGGGTACATGAATATGTCCATGAGGCTGGCTGGGTGGCTTGCGGCGCAAGGGTGTGCAGCTGCTATAGGAGTAAGATAAGCACCTGCGCTCCCTCCAAACCCCCCTTCCTTTGCCCTGCCAGCCTGCGCCTGCGGCTCCCCTTGTATTCCCCTTGTAGTCCCCTTGCGCTTTTTGACCGGCACCATACCTTGGCGTGTTGGGATCGATGGAGACTAGATGGACAGGGCTCGGGCTTAGTAGAAGCATGACTGGGTGGCTTTCCTACCAAAATTCGCCCAAAATTTTCTGCCTGCGGCCTCATTGGCAAGGCGAGATTGGAAAGTCCATTGGGAAGAGAAGGAGGAGTTTTTTGGGCCCTTGGGTTTCTCCACATGGGCGCGATGTGGCGTGCCAGTCGGGAGCCGTGGAAGTCACTTTTGAGAAGCGCAGATCACGTTTTAATTTTTGATATACCTCGGTTTTGGAACGGGTTTCCTGAAGCGAAGTCCATGATATATACCTGTTGTGAAGGGCTGATCCTTTTAGACGATAGTGGGAGAGACGCGCTCGCACCATAGTATAGTGGGAGAGACGCGCTCCCACCATAGTATAGTGGGAGAGAAGCGCTCCCACCATAGTATAGTGGGAGAGACGCGCACCTACCATAGTGGTGCGCTATCACCGAAGTGGTGCGCTCGCACCATAGGTGGTGGTGGGACCCCGTTCCCATTTTCCATAGCAGTGTGTATGGGTCTACCCCCCCTGGCGGACCCGCCAGGGTTATCACAGAAAAGGATTCACATCACAAGCATGATGAAGAGCTTCGGAGCCCAGCTTGTGTGCTGTGAGTGAAGAATTGGCACTGTATGACCGGCACGTAAAACGTCCGGGCGCTTCCCCCTCTGTGTCCCTCTGAGAGCCTCCAACCAGGTCGGATTTGTTGCGGGTCCTGCCACATACTTGTTTCCTTTTCCAAGTCGAGATGACCCCACTCTTGGCAATTTTCGAAGCCAAATGTGAGCTCGTTGGAGTTGCTAGTTGGGACTGGGAGGTATAGTTGTCTCGACACGTTAAAGTGTTGAGAAAGATTTTCAGGGTAATTCATATGTATGGTCACACTCGGGCAACCATCGGCGTCCCCATCTTCCTTCGAGGTGTGTTTGAGGATACTGCATACTTGCGAGTCTCTCCTTCTTGTACTATTATCGCACAGACCAGCTTTCCCACGTGAACATTTCCAGAGAGGCGAGGCCAAGCCAGCTTTGGCACCCCCACAAAGCCACGTGACATCATTTTCATGGCCTCGTTCGGTGAAGCCTTGTGAATGTTTTTCTCAACATGTGCAGGCATTACCTCAGCACCGCTACGGTTTTCCATTTCATTTCGAATAGCTTCTTTCCACATGTGTGCCCTTCCACGTGTTGCCAACGGTTACTCTGTGACGAGCGCAAAAGGGGGGCGTGATGCTGCAGGATCATCGCCTCCAGGCCTGGAGGGATGCTTTCCAAAGAAGGGCATTTCTGTAAAGGTATTGCATTTGTTTGTGCCGGCAAGGGTCGGCTAGGAGATTGTTTCGGTGCATAATAGTCCCGCACCCGCTCTTCGTTTAAAAATTTTTCCCGCCCTCTGCCAAGCAGAAGGGCTTGGAAGGTATCTCTGTATTTCAGCACTGCAGGAGGGGCCACAGTGATTATGGCGTTGCCGTGTACTACAGAAAAACGGTTCCCTGAATTTCATTCATTCATTCATTAGTTGCGGCTGCACGAGCTGTTCCCTTGCTATTGACACAGGGAGGTGGGGAGGTGGGGAGGCAAGTTGGCAACCAGGGATCCCATGCACCCGGGGTCACGAGTACAGGGTTGCTTGAATTCACAGTTCTCAAGGATGGAACTACGAGTTCGATTTGAAGTGATTGATGGGGTGGTTGTGAGCAATCCCAGTTGGTGGGGTGGTTGTGAGCAATCCCAGTTGGTTGGGGGGGGGGGGTGGGGTTGTGAGCTGCCGGCGGCTCGCCCCACTTCCTACCTTATTCTGTGGAATAGCAAAGGGACGTCTCGTGAGGTGGTCACCCAAGAAATAGTTGGCTGCACGCAGAGACGAAGAATGCGCAGTCCTAGGGTGCTGACTCCCTGAGAAGGGGCCGCACCCCTCCAGATTCCATGGTCATTGATACCGTTGACACTCTTTTTCCTGAAGAGTGGAGAAGATGTTGTGACTCGAACTCCAAATTCAAGGGGATGTATGTTGGAAGGGGGTTGTGGCTTTTGGTGTGGATGCACACAAGGCTGTGGAATTGAATTTAAAAAAGCGAAGGCTGAGGAGGCTGGAGTATTTGCCACCCGCTGCATGGGGCTTGCGGTACAAACCGCTCTCATTGTTGAACTGGTAGTAAAGTCAAGTAGTAGTTTCCACGATCCAATCAGTGGCAAATCGCCAGTCCGGGGTATTCTTATGAATGCGCTGTGTTCAAAAAACTCAGGTTCTTGGTTCATCGCCGAGAAATACCTGGTTTATTGCGCTCGGGTGAATTGGGAGACCGCGCCGGGGTCTTTCACTGATGCCCTGTCAGAAAATAAGTTCAGTCAGTACGAAGTCTGCTAAGGGAGGGGATGGGAGTTCCATATGCCAGTTTGTGTCTGTACGCAGCTGGTAGTCATGAAGGCCGGCCTGCGAGGCCCGTAGATCTTCCAAGTGTCACCAGACATGTCGGCGGAAGTTCCCGAAGTTAGAAAGCCAGTCACCACAGTGTGGTCTCCAGAGACTGTCACCCAGGCCCCCGTCAGTCCGTTGGGCCCAGCTGCTGTCATTGACAGGATTGCCTGGGGTGAAAATGGGAGGCGAATCTATCTAGATCCACGTGGATCCACATGTGCACGGATATAGATATATTTCTATGCTAGATGTTAGCCGTGGAGTGTGTCAGCTCATTAGAGAACCAACGCCTCTGCAGAGGAGCATACCTGTTTTTGTGCGCAACAATGCTGAACGCTTTTGTCGTGCAATTCCCCCAACCTCAGCAAGGTCTGCCTAAAGGGGCACGCAGGCATAGAAGGTGTGGCATGAAAGCAGGAACTGTCAAAGTCGAGCTCCTCCCCCAGTTGCGCTCGACATGACTCTTTGTGAGCTCGACTGTCGCTTGTGAGTATATGTCCTTGGATCTGTTGGCCATGCAGTCAAAAGTTTGTGTGTTGCAACAATGCATCGCCTGTTCTCACACATGGCACAGCGTGTTGGTACCTATCTAGGCAGTTACAATATATTCCCCTGGCGGCATCCAGCGTTCTAGTAGTGAAGACTTCAAAGTGCATTAGTATTCCCAGTTCAGACGTAAAAGTGAAGCATATCCCAACTGCAAACCACCAGTAGTCTGGTATTCACCAGACTTCCTTGATTGGCCCAGGCCATGCCTAGTTTCCAATTTATAAGTGACAGTATAAGTTTCTTTATTGGCTGGAATTGTATGTCGAGCAGGGAGCACTGCTGGCACATACGTCCAGCTGGTAATCCGGTTCTTAGTCCCAGGCTGAAATCCCTTTTTGACTGGAAAGGTAACAGAGGGAGTGCGTCTCGCCCACCATGAGGGGCCTTGGTCAGTCAAGCTCATAACGTTTAGTCTTGTGATCTCAACTGCATTTTTTAGCGAGGCACAGGCCGTTTGAAGTACCTTACTCAGTGGCCATGGGAGAGGCGGAAAGCCTTTGCTGATGGACGGCCTGCTCCAAAGCCCATCCAGCTCGTTTCCTGAAGGACAATGCAACCGTCCCCCGCACTCCCTGTTGATACTCAGGCTCGCAAAGCCACGTTGGGGTCCTGTTATATCTCCGAGACATCGCAGGGGTGTTAGAAAGGGTGTGAAGTGTGCATGACCCGGGTGGTAATGGCTGGAGTCGAGAAGAATGTGTTAAGACTCAGAGATCACGAGGAGAGGCTCTGCCCTAGGGTCGGACTCCAAGAGCTGTCTCTGAGCGTTCTCTGCCAGGGTTTGCGGATTTGTTTTGGGTGGTCGACGCGGGTGCTCTGGGTAAAGTGGCAACGAAGGGATAAACAGCAGCTCGTCCTTGGATAAGTTTCCTTCCAAGCGCGGGGAACGGAGGGGAGCGGTCAGGGCAGCCCTTGCTCAGAGAAGGCTGGTTTTACCAGGGGTTTTGAAGCAAAGTTTGGGTGGACGGGCTTACATGACTGAGCTCTGGCACCCTCCCCCCTTTGTGCGGGACGTCTTCTTAAGCCAACGTCCCACACATGGTGGGGTTGTATTATAGTCACTGCATCGTCACTGCAGGCACATGTGTACTCCCAGTGCCTCGAAGTTTAACGAGCGTTGCAAGTACACTCAGCATGGCTGGGGGCTCAAAGACATTGGGAATGCAAACATGAATTACGTAATTCATGTACCCAGAAGCATAGGACGCTTTTTGATGAAACAACAGTTCCTTAGTCATGAGATGACAGTGTCGGAGGCCAATTTTTGGATCAGGCCGGTCCTGGGACGTTTTGGAACCGTTTGTCTGCAAGCTGTGTTTGTACATAACTTTTGTTTTGCACATAGCTTGCGTGTCGCTAGCCTGGCTGAGGGATGAGATGACCTCCTCATCCTTTGCACAGTTATAACGTCTAATTAGAGGACCTTTGCGTGCGTAACAAGTCGGTCATTGCCACATACACATGGAGAATCAGGGCAAGAATCTCCATGCATTTTCATGAAGTCGGTTGCATACCAATGCGGTCTACCTTGGCGCTCCTGTCACCAATATCTAGTCAGTCCTTCCAGGAGCGCTGATAAGCCGCGCATGGTTATGGGAGCTTTCCTTCCCTGTCACCTTGCTTACGCCTTGCTTCTTGACCAGCCGTTTCGCCAAGTTCTTGTTGTCGTAGGTGGTTGAGCGGCCTGAAGCCCCATGCAGGTTTTTCAAAAACCTGTTTTCACCCGTTTTCATAGGGGAATCGCTTTCATAGGGGAATGCCCAACGTGCCATTGGTTCTGAGACTACAGTCATGGCGCAGCATGACTGCATTGCATTTAGCCACCAGTCCATCCTGGCGTATTAAACTCGGTCCCAGGTATTACATTTGGTCATGCCTTGGTCATGGCTTGTGCTTCATGTACCTAAAGGCTAAATAAATGTTACTTGTAAATAACGCTCCGCTTGCAACCTTCGATGCAAAAGCCTGTAAACTTTCGTTTGGATCGCCCTGGATCTTAAAGGAATTGCTTTCATGAGACAAGGGTCCGCCCGCCCTAGAATAAGAATCTTTAAGTGCTTATCAAAGCCGGCAAGATGGTCTCGCTTGGAATGATCATCGGTAGGCTGGTGGCCAACAGGCCAAGAGACTTGAGCACGAACAGAGGAGACTTCACAGATCACCAAAGTCGTCGCGTTTTTATATCCTACGCTCCACATTTGTGTCTAACATCTCCAGCTGCAGCTAGATATAGTTCAGAGGCGCAGTGCCTTGGCTTGGCACCACACGGGGCATCATAAGGTTGAAGAGCTCTGTGTTTCCTAGCAAAGGTGTCCAGTACTTTGAAGGCATGGGTTCGATGCACGGCATGGAGCACATCGACATTTAACAAGGTTGCGAGTTTGTATATTCCTCGAAGCTCTCCCTGGAACCGGCATGATTCTTCCCTTGTGTATAGCCTCGTTCACGCCTTTCCAAGGCGAGTGGTTCACTTGCGTACGCCTAAGGTACCAACGTCCAAAGCCGTTGACGGTATGAGGACATGCTGGCATTCTCCATCAGCGGGGGGAATTTGGAGGCCTCATAAGGCTTTAACTAAGTTGAGAACCGCAGTATCCATCTCGAAGGGAAAGAGATGCCAAAACACTACCCCCTCTTTATTTCCTGAGACCCCCACCCACCCACCCACCCACCCACCCACCCACGCCCCTGCCCACACACCCACCACCCACCCACCCACACACACACACACACACACACACACACACACACACACACACACACACACACACACACACACACACACACACACACACACACACACGCGCGCGCGCGCGCGCGTGCGCACGTACGCGCACGCACATGCGGAACGATGTCAACGTGCGGCATCGGACTAGGCCGCAGCTGCTGTAGCAGGCCCGACTGCGAGGGAGTCCAGCTTCTGCAGCAGCTGTTTAGAGTATGCCGGGCTGAAGTGGCGGACGACTTCCTCGGGGTAGCTGCTGTTGATGATCTCGACCGCCTCCTTCAGGCCGCTGCCTGCAGCTTCGCCCAGCTGCTGAGCAGCAGCCAGGCCCCCACTGTGGACGAAGCTGGCTCGGCCCCCCGCATCATTGGCCAGCACGCGGCCCAGCTGGTCCAGCACCATCTTCATCACGTTCTCCGGCAGTGGCCTGCCCCCGCCCGAGCCATGCCAAATACTCAGAGTCATGCCAAATACTCAAAGCCACGCCAAATACTCAAAGCCGTGCCAACTGCTCAAAGCCATGCCAAGTCCCCCGCACCTTCCACCTTTTCAGCACAACATCTGGCGGTGGTTCCCCCCCGCCAAAGCCATGCCAAGTACTCAACCCCGGAACTGAGGGTTGAGCCCGCCCAACCGCGGTCTCTTTCACCCCTCCCAGACGCTCCACCGCATCCTGGCCGCGGTTTCCTTGCTGAGGCGGACTACAGGGTGGCTGGTACTCCTGGCCTGGGAGCTGTGTGGCAAAAAAGTGTGGTTACCTATCCCAGGGGTACCGGGATAAAAACCGTGCGCATGTGCCGTGTGGCCATCCCGTGGGTACCAGTCACATGCCGGTTGCGGTCCAACCGATTGACGGCGGTTCGAATTCATTTGCAGTACTTGGACAAACGCCTGGAGCTCAGACGTTTGTGGTACTTTGCATTTCCTTCTTCCCCAGGAATGCTTGTGTGTGCACACACGTAACATCCCTCTGTTTGGCGATGGGCTATCCGTGGTGCTTGGTTACAAACACAGGATCCTCCGGAGTTGTCCTTCCCAAACCATCTACAGTTGCAAATTGTTTTGTGGCTTTCCTTTGCAGACCGCGGGACGGTCTCGTGATCGTGATTGCAGATTGTTGTCTTGGGGTTCCACTTTTTGAAATCCCGCACTTACCCCTTTTACCTCTCCTCAACGGGCTCCACATGTGGTTTACCGCGGGCACAGAGAGTCTGCAGGCGTTTATGCGGACGGACGTATGCGCTTCTAAACCGGCAGCATCTGTACTTCTGAATTGCACACTGCGCCTGTACATGGATTCTGGGTGTGCTGATTCTTCCCACAGAGGGGGCGATTCTTTAGTTCTCTTTTCCCAGGTCTCTGGGGAATGGTGTCGGAGGCGTGTGGGACGCTTAGAAAGTAAGCAAGAAGAAACCAAACGATGAACGCACCTGCGCATGAGGGTATCGAGGGTCGGCAGATGGGTGAGCTTAGCCACGATAGCCTTGAGAGCTTTTCGGCACTTGCCCTTGAGGTCCTCACTGGCGCGGGCATCCCCTTCCAAATTCACCATGTCGAGGAGAACCCCGGTGTCTGCCACTGCTCGGGCATGATTGGGCGTGTGCCGACCAATTTGGCCTAGGGTCCACACGCTTGCACTCTTCACGTGGTCCTCAGCCTCCTCTGCTACGGCTGCAGCCAACGGAGCCTGCAGCATATTCCACTGTCACGTGCATGGCGACCCTGCTGAACTGAATGATGAACCAAAAACACCACCTGGCCAGCTAGAGAAATCAGGTTTAGGCAAAAGATACGTGCGTAACTGGGCCCACCGCAGAACTCTTCACAGCCCCTCCCCCTTTCTTCGATAAGTCTCTCTCTCTCTCTCTCTCTCTCTCTCTCTCTCTCTCTCTCTCTCTCTCTCTCTCTCTCTCTCTCTCTCTCTCTCTCTCTCTCTCTCTCTCTCTCTCTCTCTCTCCCTCTCTCTCTCTCTCTCTCTCTCTCTCTCTCTCTCTCTCTCTCTCTCTCTCTCTCTCCCCCCCCCTTCCCTCCCTCCCGCTCTCTCCCCTTTTCTTTCACTGCCCCCTCTGTGTGTGTGTGTGTGTGTGTGTGTGTGTGTGTGTGTGTGTGTGTGTGTGTGTGTGTGTGTGTGTGTGTGTGTGTGTGTGTGTGTGTTTCGGGGGTGGGGGCGTGAGTGTGAGCGTGCGTGCGTGTCCGCGTGTGCATGCATTTCCTTGCACGGGCACGCCCACCCCTGCCACTCTCACCTCCCGGGAAGGAGGGAGGGGGTGGGGAACGGAAAGTCACCCCTTGCTGCTCTTTCAACGCGCTACTTTGCACGGTGGAAAAAGCCTCATCCAAGATAAGGCATTCCTCTCTGCTTCTACTCCCCACCCTGCCCGAGCTTGCACGGTAATCGGCGGTACAGCCTCGTCCGTCTTCTTCTGCCGCAAGCCCGGAGCTCTCTCGTCGCAGCCTAAGGCTTGAAGGTTGCTCACCAAACCGTGCTCTGAAATGATTGCGAGAGTTGGGGTCTCGCTGAAGGGTTTACACCAGGGTTGCTCACCAAACCGTGCTCTGAAATGATTGCGAGAGCTAGGGTCTCGCTGAAGGCGCCAATGTAACCTAGAGCCATGATGCCAGGTAACCGGTTGTTACTACGGGTTTCTCCAATGTTATCCACAACAGCAGCAACGCCACCATTCGCCACAACTAGCTGGGCCAGCTCGGGATTGTGCTTCACCACCTGCAACAACCCCACAGCATCCGTGAATTTGAGAGTCGCACGTGCTGTAGCTTCAAAATAGCTGTCGCAAGTGTTGTAGCACTCACCTCACAGGCCTTTATGGCCTTGTTTAGTCCAAGCGGCTGGATAAAGCAAGTCGTCATCGTGCCTTCAATGCTGGATGAAAGAAGTCCAGCGGGAGCAGGAGCTAGCCCCTGACTTAAAGGTTCAAGGTACCAGACTAAATCCTTCATTAGAAAAGCGGAGCGAAAAAACAGCCGTCATTGTCAACAACAACAACCACAACAGCAACAAACAACAACAACAACAACAACAACAACAACAACAACAACAACAACAACAACAACAACAACAACAACAACAACAACACAACAACAACAACAACATCATCATCATCATCATCATCATCATCATCATCATCATCATCATCGTCGTCGTCGTCGTCGTCGGCGTCATCATTGTTGTCGTCGTCATCATCACTGTATTCATCGTCGTCGTCGTCACCAACTTTATCATCCTCATCATCAAACAACAACAACAACAACACCATCATCATCATCATCATCATCATCTATTTCCTTGTCTCAAACTGCTTCCTCTCCTTCTTTCATGGATCTTGAGGCAGCTTGCCATGCGTTTGGGGACAAGACCGGGATTTGTGTCGGGCAACAAATACAACTCCATTATGCCCTTGACCAGCGACTCCCGCTTCAAACGTACTTTAAGGTAGCGTCCCGGACACGGGATTGCGCTGTAAAAGGTCATGGTTTGTACTGCTATTCACACGACGTACCTCTCTCACTGCTGTAGCGCCGTACTTCCTGACCCCATCATCCGGGAATTTGAGGCAGGTCAGCACACGAGGAAAGAGGTCCGCTTCCACCACCACCTCCGCCAGGTCCACGCTGTGCTTAGCAACCTGGGCCAGCGCGCAGCAGGCATTTCGGCGCAGGCGCGGTTCGGGACTCACCACCAGCGGTGAAAGCAGAGGAACAGCCCCTGCGGACGCCCACATAGTGCATCAGCCGAGCCGTCCATGCGCATTGCCATGCCTTTCCTCATAGATACATTGATAGACCCCAGGTAGTTTTCCTGTCAATCCGGTAGATGCAAGGCCGAGTCAGGAGTCCCTCCGTTTTCCAAGAAGACGAGGACGAATGACAGCTATCAGCCATATGAGCCGCAAATTCGGAAGTTGACAGGCTTCAAATGTTCAATAGCCCCACTTCAGCACCCTCCCCGAGAGGTGGGAGGGGGGGGGGGCGGTTTTATAAATGCTGATGCAGCTCTAAAGAGGTAGCTACCAGTCGGAGATCTACGAGCAAGAGGTTCAGGAATGCTAGAACGGGGAGAGCATATGATGAGCGTAAACGGGAAAGAACAACCTCATCTTTCTGTGGGAACCTGCGGAAATTTTATGTCTCAGCTGGCAGGCTGGGCTCGGTCCGACCAACCTGCCGAATGCAAATGCTGACCAACTGGAACTATATGTGGGGCGAAACCCAGTGGCCTGTCTCACACTCACCTGCATCGACAACAGCTTGAGCGAGCTCAGGATCGTGCTTGGCAACATCGCTGAGGGCTGACGCCGCAATACGCTTGAGGAACAGCTCGGGCTCCTGCCCTGTTAGAACCAGCAGCGGCACTGCCCCTGCCGCCACCACCTGTCAAACCGCCACGACGTTCACACACTTAACTACATTATTCCAGGTACAGACTTGGTTGGATCCGGAATTCCGAATGTCATTCATTCATTCGAATGTCATGAGAACAATGATCAGCTGGAAACTTTGCTTACCCAAAGCAAGCAGCAACTAATTCCCCCCCACCCCTCACCCCCTTCTATCTCTCCCGTTTCCCTTCTCTACAGACTCCCACAGAATTTCCACTTCCTGGTACCGTCGGGATTTGCCCACATCTGGGTAAATTTCAATTTTACTAGGAGTGCAACAACGTGTGGATGCGTGTCCCATGGGCTGTAGTTGCGTGGCCAAGGCTAAATTTCCATTTCTAAGGCTGGCACCAGGTGGTGGGCCATTGCAGCTCAGCGCACCTCCGCGAACGCAAAGCTAGGCCAGACACCAGTACGCATCACCCCCATGACCCTGGGAACTCCTGTGAGGTCGAATTTGTGTGGCTTTTTGGATTAAATTTCTTCCCTTTCAGGTCGGCATGGTTCGGATCGTGGCAAAGTTCGGACTGAAATGTGACATCGCCAGAGTTCTAATGACCCGGATAACCAAGACCATGCAAGTCAGCTGTGCCCAGCCCAGCCCCGCCTACACGACCAATGCCTCTGTAAACTTGAGCACGACCTTGGTGTCCACTTCGAAAAGATGCCGCCCCCCCCCCCCCCCTCTTCTTGTTCAAAACCTCGCTTCCCGTCCCCCGACGTTTTGTCCCCCCTCTTTTTTCCCTCCCCCCCTTCCTTTTCGTTTCGCTTGCACCGCATCTCTCTTGGCCACGTTCAAAACAGTTTTGCGCTTATACCTTTTGTTTCTAGCTTTTTAGATTCCGCGTCCCCGCATGCCAGATTTATGGTGTGCAGTTAGGACAGGCTTCACTGTTTACTCTAAAAGATGCCTCCATCCCCTCATGCAGCTGCGCCACCATAGGCAGCTGGGCCCATGTGTGAGTTGGGCTCACACACGTGTGACGCCACTTCTCTGTGTTGGTATTCGTGGCATGGTCATCTTCCCTCCCTCCACTCCTGGGACTCCGAGAATTGAGGCAAGAGGAAACGTAGCTTTGAAACATTTGGGTTTGGGTCGTTGACACATTGGGCCGGCTCTTTCAATCCCACTCTTGTAAGAGGAAACTGCATCTGTCCTGCCACTAGGGCTGATGAAATGGAGACCAGTAGATGCAGGGCGGAATATGTAAATTTGATGCAGTGGCTTCGAAGCAGTGAATTCAGACGAAAACGCGGGTGGCGGGTGGGTTATCACCGCCCGAAGCTTCAAAGTTTAAATTTCCCGGCCTTCAATGGACGTGGGCAGTTGAAAAGCGAGGCAGGGAGCTCGGCAAGGAGGAGGAACATGGCAATGTCATGTTCCAAAACACAACACAACATGGCAATCGGCTATTTACAAGAAGAGCCCGAAGCCTCGAAGAGAAGGTTTGGATGGTGAAGGTAAGGCCACGAAGTGTTGAAGTGTGGCATGCAAGCCTGTCGTGGAAGCTCGGACGTGCGAGAAGCAGGTCAATCAAAGCGAGCTAGTGAAGGCTGGGGTAGCGCAAAGGCAAACCTGTCGTGCGAGCTCAGGGGTGTGAGAAGCAATATAGCCAAGGCACCAGGAGGCGGCCTCTTTCACTCCAGGATCAAATTCTTCGAGGCAGGTCACCAGTGCCTCAACGGCTCCACAGTCCACAAGGGCTTGTGCCAGCGGGGCACTGTGCTTGGCAACTGCTCTTAGACAGCCAGCCGCTGCCCTCTTGTAAAACCTGTTTTGGGTCGTGAGCGAGTGCACCTGCCCGTTCGCGGTAACCAACCGTAAAAAAAGAGGAGTTTACAATTTGGGACACAGGAGTCCTCTTTGCTGCGACTGCTTCAGGGTGCTAGGAATCACCAATTCCCTGCCAAACTGCTGAACCTTGAAAAGAAATCTCCAATTCCCTGCCAAACTGCTGAACCTTGAAAGGAAATCTCCAAGTCCCTGCAAAACTGCTGAACCTTGAAGGGGAATCTCCAATCCCTTGCAGATGTGCTGAACGTTGAAAGAGTCCAAAGTTGGCCGAGATGCAGATGTGAGGGGACCAACCTCAAAGCGTCCACTCTGGCGCAGAGGCTTTTTAAGAGAAAGTGTTGGATTCGTAGTGCCAGGTATTGCTGACTATAGATAGGGTTGAATGTGGGGGTGCCGGGGTAGGACGGCATGCAGATGCTCTCCCCAATAACTTGCCAACATCGATCGCAAGCAACAGAATCAGAAATTGCAGATGACCTCGACGTCGAAAGCATCTTTGAGAGCAATATAAAAAGTTGTTTCAAACCCACGAAAGACTGCACATGCTTACTGCACTGCATTATACATCCAACACCTGGCAGCTAAGCAAAGGAGTCCTGCAGACGACGTTTTCTTTGCTGACATGCATTTCATGTGTGTTATACAGCCTCTTCTCTAGGGCAGTGCCCGGAGCTTTTGGAAGGAACACCAAAGAGTTTCATTCAGTTTTCTGGTGCAATTCCTGGCTTCCTCTATGAAAGAATCAAGGTCCTTTTCAGTGTTTACAGCAACCTTCCTTTCCGTCTATGTGCATTGACCGAGAGCAGCCCCTGTGCAAATTTTACCATTATACATCCTGATGATCTCCACCTTTGCATAATCAATTCCACCTCCTGGAAAACCCCAATTGCACTCTGTGGACAGTCCCTCACGGCCACTGATGTGCGTGAGGTTGCGGCGTGTATGGGAACGTAGGAACAGCAGGAGTGGATGGCCATGCCTGCCTTGAGGCGAAGAAGGAGAAGGTAAGGAGAAGTGAAGAAGCAAATATGTTTCCAAAGTTTCAAATTGTCGCAGCTGTTTTCCCTACCTTTGCAAACCCAACACAGTGAATCTGCAGCGCAGCTCTTAATAAGTACCACCAAGAGCCTCTGGGTCAGAGGCTGAGGGCATAATGCAGAGGCTCATGTGTGGCCTTCCGCAGGACCCATACGTATTACATGGAAAAGCGACGAACTCCAATTGCTGCCCATTTTGCTTCGCAGGCCCCATCAACAGGAACGAGAGTCATGACCAACCTTCTGGGGTTGTCAAGACCCCCGTAAAGTCGACGTCATGTGCAAGCTGCTGCCAAGGCCCACGTGGTCTAGGAGACTATTTGAGATACTAGCTCAAATTTTAAACGCACCCCTCCTCCGCTTGTTCCCACAGTGGGGAAGGCCTCTACCCAGACCTTCGTAAACTCACCCCTCGTGAAGGATTATGCATATTCAATCGTGAGATTTCCCTTGAGAGACACAGGTGAAACAGAAGATACTGTCTGCTGCGCCCTCTGGAGACTGCAAAGTTCGTACGTTTAGTCCCTCAAGAACTAGCTCCAAAGAGAGTAGGATATCAGATGATTAGAGATGTTGGACAGCTTGCATTAGACTGTGTGAAAGTGTAAGCCAAAGATCTCACCAAGTCAGGGAGGACTTCATTCTGCAAGAGGGCTTCAGCCAATTCTTCGCTGTAGTTTGCAAGCCTGCCCATAGCCAGAGCTGCAGACCGCTGTATGCTGAGAAAGACATACACACAGTTAAGTGCTCCTTATCGTGGCCATGAAGAACACCTTGACAGTTGCTAGCAAAGCCCGGAAGGAATATGAGGGCATCACGAAGAAAGCCCGAGTTTGCAGTGGTTCAGGACCAATTCATACTTTCTTTTTAGAAAGCTACCAAAGTCCCCGAGGGGCTGTAGAGTGTCAAACCCTTCTGCTGCACCATATTGGAAATGGATTTAAATCACAGTGTCTCATCATTCGAGGGTAAAAGACACCGCCCCTCACTCATGGCTCTCTCCTTTGCCAAGGACCTGTTTGACGCTCCCCTTAAAACAGTAGACCTGCTGGAGGTTCTCACCTTGGAACCTTATCCAACAGCAACGGCCTCAACAATGCCATTGCGCCGACTTGCTGTAAGGCCTCCACATTCTAATCCCCAAAGATTACAACCGATGCAGAATTTTGTTAGCAGATTCTTGGCAGGCACAGGAGGCACAGATTTAATACGTCAACCACAACAACCTCCCAATTTAATAGCTCGATGAGCAGATAAAAGCTTCATGAATTAAGGAATACAATCATTGTTGGACAGGGATTGAAACAAGCGCATTCCAGTGCAAAAGCCATGCACGTGGTTCTCGTCCATCACGCTTGCTGCTACGATGAAGGGTTCACCTGTGGATTTTTTGCAAGCTCCGCAACTTCACTAGCAAACGCAACACGTTCCCGCTGATACTTCTCAAACACTGTCAGAACTGCTCTACTCCCCATCTTAATTCCGCTAAGAAACGAGTTTCTATTTTGCCGTCTACTCTTGTTTCTTCCCAAGTCTCTTCTCACCAGCGGTAAGAGAGACCAAGATTGGAAGAACTATGAAACTACTATTATGCCGCTCTAATGCAACTTCAATTCACCGGTGGCAACGGCACTGCTGTTAAAGCAGTCGATCCACGGCTGCAGTACGGTCTTCTGTTGCCGTGATACGACCCACGGGGAGTACACATGGTCCCACATGGAATGTCCTGGACGGACATCGGAGTCCGCCCGAGTCCGACTACCGACGAGGGCCCTGCCCGCGAATATGGTGGACATTAATGCGTCATAGGAAGTTGAAGGGGGGATTTTATACTCTCCTGCCTCTTCTGCTCATCAACTTCAAGTCAAAGACTCTGGGTCTCTAGCAAAACAGTCTCGTACGCCGTAACGCCCGCACGCAGCGACTGACCCTGCAGTAGTCGAGCATACATGCATGCACGATCTATAGAGGCTGTATAATAAAAATACGCTAATTTATACCGCTTGTTGTGATTACGTTGCGTGCGTCGATGGCCACGGGGAGGCAAATTCGTCGCCAACATGATTGATTGATCTGTAACTTTGCCTTGCCAGTGATGCATCAGTCGTGAATGGAGAACGGATGGCGAACAAGTCTCCTGAATATACGAATCTGTGGCCGTCCTATCAGGACAAGTACGGTCAGCACCACGTATCTCTTCTTGTTCTCGCCAGGCCTATGCTTCGACAAGGTCACTACCTCTAAAATTTTTCGTGGCTCGTGACATTTCAGGTTCAAAAGAAATCGGGCAACCGAGATTATGGCAGAAGTTGTCGAACGAATGCTGCAGGGCACAACATATCAGGCAGACACAGCGTCTGCCATTGCCAGGGAGCTGGCAGATGAAATCCAAGGCAAATTAAAAGGTAAATTTGCAATGATTTACCTTCTCATTGCAAGCCCCCACCTTGGCAAGTGATTCTCTGCATAACTTCAGTCCTAAACTGGGAGTGGCATCTTTGTGCAAAAGCACCAACAGGTTATATTTCAGATGTCATACACCCTCTCACTGCAATACAGGACAAACGGAACCTGCTGGGTGATGCAGAGGAGAGATGGCCAAGGTACAAGCATGTCGTGCAAGTTATCATCGGCGAGAAGAAAAATGAGGCCATAAGGTACTCAGTTTTCCCAGAAATCTCTTACCAATGCACCACCAGACTTAGGCCGCGCATGCGTCTATCTGCCGAGACTTCAAGTGCCCGCTCCCGCGATTTTTCAACACACATAGGGGCTACATTTCAACCCTTTGCTCTTGTCTGTAGCATGCTCACCTGTCTAGCAATCATCTGGCTTTGAGCAGTGGAAAGCACTCTACCTTTCCAGCACCTACTGGAGGTTTATTTCATTTAGATTTGCACATGTGTAGTGCCAGAATTACGAACGAGTGCAGTCGGCCTCCATGTGTAGACTGCAGGGATCCGAGCTTCGAGAGACTGCGATCTCAATGTGTGTACCTGCGATCTTAATGTCTGTACCTGCGAGCTTAATGTGTGTACCTGCGAGCTTAATGTGTGTGCATGCTGCTCAGCGTAATTTTTCCACTGACCGTCTTAAGGCCGTTATGACATTTCGCTGCCCGCCCCCGCTTCCGTTTCATACTTTGGATCAGGGTTTCTCATAATTGGAAGAAAGTTCAGATAGACACATCAGGATGTGAGCATGCACTTGGTTTGGTCGACAGAAGGGTTAGTTGACGTTGCGGGCTTTACTACAATGCAACGCAAATGTACTAGGAAACGCAATGCAGTTTGCCAGGCACATGCAATGCAGCTTACCAGGGACATGCATTGCAGGGTTGCCAGCAAGTGCCTGTGGGATGCACGCACGGACAACTGCGCAGACTACTCCTGGAAAAATGTGAGTATCCAAGCCTTGTGATCTGAGTAGTCTCTCCATTCCCTAGACGGTTCAATACGTGCAAAGGCTGGATCAGAGGGCAAGCCCCGCCGCCCGCATATGTGCCGCAGCTGTGCTTTACGAGTTTAATCAGCTGACACATAGGCAGGGCAGGTTTGCTCCGAGTTCTGAGCTCACAGCCACACAAAAAGTATGTGGTCTCAGAAGTAAGAAAGCTCGATTCTCGTTTGCATTCCTTTGAAATCCTCGGAGTAACATCAAGCACCGCAAGCCGTGGCCAAGGTAACACAACTGAGTGACCACAAAGCTCCATGACTCAAGCGTTCGGACCAACCTAACAGCTCTTGTTGAATGCCAGCTCATGTTATTCGGCCGGTGTGGTAAGTTCCTCTCCTTTGTTGGTGAGCCTTAGAATGGGTAACAGCAAGTTTAGCCCAAGCACCAGAATCACCTCGACATGTGCACTTGATCGGCAGCCAAAATTCTGCTGGTTTCAAGTCTCTTGTGTTTGTGTATACGAGAGTGATAGAATCCTGTGGTTTGAGCTCTGAAGGGGTTCGAACACTTTGTGTATAGCAGAGTGATAGAATCCTGTGGTTTGAGCTCTGAAGGGGTTCGAACACTCCCATGCACTCTGAGCAGGAAGGCTGTAGGGTCAGAGGCTGGAACATCACTGTCCTCTAGCCTGCATTATGTCATACTCGGTCCTGAACCATGGAATTGACTTGCGGCGCCAACGTTACTGACGCTAAACATACAAGCGTCATACATGGGTCCAATGCATGGCGGTGCAAAAGTCCGGGCCTCCTATTGCATGTACAACGATGACCCAACGCTGGCAAAAGTTTACCAGAAAAATTGTTCGGTGCATGTATCAACAGTGGCTTAGCGTAAAGTACGCATCAACTCTGGCTTGGCATAAGTACGTCGAAATAGTAGCATGTGTGCTTGCCTCTCTTTGCTTCAGAGTGTGTCGCAACAGCATGCCCTTTCTGTGTCTATATCACGGAGGCCGTTTCTGTGTCTATTTCTCGGAAGCCCTTTCTGTGTCTATATCACGGCGGCTCTTTCTGTTTAGAATTAAGAGTGAAACTGTTTCTGTTTCTATATCACAGGAGCGCTTTCTGCGTGTGTATCCTTGAAGCTTTCAATTATCGGTCATTAGCCAGGCCCGGTGCCGGTAAAAAATCGATGTTGTGATGGAGCAGCCAAAGCCTTGTGGAGCAAACCCCCTTCACTCTTCACTCTTTATTCTGAACCCCCTTGTGTGGCCTGCAGGAGACGATGTTTTGTGTGGTCCTCGCTTTCGGAATCTGCCAGCCTTGATGTAGTGAGTGGATGCTCAAATTGGGGAACTGCACGAAGGTCGCATGTCAGCCTGAGAATTTGTCACGTCCGGGATTGTTTCGAATAGAAACGGCCGGGATTGTTCCAGATAGGAACGACCTCACCTCTCTGGGAAGCGGAAAAGGATGCGCTGTGTCAAGTGGGGGTGAGGGAAGCGTGCGGGAGTGGAACAACTTCAGTTGCATGTGGGAGACACACACACACACACACACACACACACACACACACACGCACGCACCACACACACACACACACACACACACACACACACACACACACACACAGACAGAGAGAGAGAGAGAGAGAGAGAGAGAGAGAGAGGGGGGGGGGGCACACACACACACACACACAGAGAGAGAGAGAGAGAGAGAGAGAGAGAGAGAGAGAGAGAGAGAGAGAGAGAGAGAGAGAGAGAGAGAGAGAGAGAGAGAGAGAGAGAGAGAGAGAGAGAGAGAGGGGGGGGGGGGGCAAGGAGGAAGTACCAGCCCCATATACATGGCAGGCAATTATCTGGCAGTCATCGATAACTTCCAGGTGTCCTAGCTCGACTTGGCCAGCAGTCGTCCTGGCTAGAGTTGCCTAGCCGACAATCTTGCTACAGGTGCTTTACAATAGCCTAGGCTCACACTGAGAGACCTTGTTTCCAAATCAAACTATTCTGCTTTTGAGAGCTGAAGCAGTGCAAGCCGCAACGTCTACACACGCCAAAATGCTGGCCTGCAAGAGTCGTCAACAGCACCCCGTCAGCTTCGTAGGGCCTGAAATTGAGGTCCCCGCATACCGAGACGCTTACAGGTCGTGTGGTATTTCTTTACGGGGAGGTCTTCAACGGAAGATCCGCCGTAGCACTATTGTTAATTATATACAACCCGAGCAAGACTGCCATTACCCTGTCTGCGGCAATTGCAAGAAGCAGCAAGATGCTGCAAGTGGAAAAAAGAATATAAAAGTCCAGTTATCAACACATGTCCCAAGCGATTGAATAGCAGCTGCAGAAGAAAGTTCCATACACGGCCCCCCTCTCCCTTTTTCAATAGAAAGCCATTTCAATAGAACGCCCAATTCCCAGCAACCCTGCCTTGCCCAATCCCTTGTCTATGCTTCCAAGTGCCGCGTCATTTACGTTTCCCCTTGTTCCCCTTGCTGCAAACGATACATCACCTGCTGCAAGTTTGCCACAGGCAATCTAAATGATTGCTGCTCCTGATACCACCTCCTGCCAATTTGCCGAAGGTGATATGCAAATAATTCTATTTGTGGTTTGCATGAGCACGCTTACAGTGCTAGCAAAAGGGTAAAGTGTGCATGATCAGGCATGCGGGGACGAAAAGGTTGCCTAAGAACAAGAAGTAGCCCTCGTTCCCACTGTACAAACACTAACGTCCTTTCCACCCAGCATTACCTAGTTCTTGTCCAGCGTACTGTAAGATGCACTGCCACAAGACGGCCCAATAAATATACAATCCCGAAACGGGACACCCTTTTCGCCTTGCCTGGCATAAGAAATCCGTACAAAGAGATAGATTTCACAGAATGTATGAGAACAGAGCAGCAGAGTATCCTAGAAGGAACACACAGCAAGGTACCAAGGTCCACTCGATAGCCCTGGCCCTTGCCCTTCCAGTCTGTAGCTCGGTTTCTTATGGGGACCACAGTGCCTTGGCCCCCATGCCCTGCCGATGAGCAGCTACAGTCCGAGCCACCTAAACATGAGAAACCATACTTGGGTCTTGGGAAGCAATGTGCTTGCCTTTTACCCCATTTTCCCTCTCTTAGTTCGCGCATCTGCCCACGGTCTGGTGTACTCTACCGGGACTCGCGCAGGGCCTGCTCAGCGGCAGCTGGGACAATACTTGGCCAAACCAACTTCGACGCTCTGGTTCTAGCAGCGTTGCAGGGGTTAATCTTTCCATACGGACAAGTCCTAGGCGTCATATCTAACACACCGGACAGGTCGTTGGACACTCGTCCTCAACAAACTTTCGGACTTGACCACAGTCGGCCATGCTGCCAGGATACACTCTCGGCAGGGGGTTAACCACGCATTCATGCGTGTACAACTCCCTAGAGGACTCAGCATTCGTCATTGTTTCATTCTTGTTTGGAACCATGACTTGATTTCTTGTAATCGCGTCTACGCATGTAAAAGAGAACCCAGCCTGACGGAGCTTCATATTCCCATTGTTCTTGCAACTCACGCCAACGGTTTGACTTAAGGCACCAGTTGGCCTAACTTCGTTTTCGTTTTGAAGGGACGTAACCTGGCATTACACTTGGGCATATACTTGGTGGACTGCAGGGCCTGGGACGCATAATTTTTTTCCTCTAAAGAAAGAGATCTGAAGAGAAACCCCAAGGAGAGAGGCGATTGTCCGGATAGCTTCCAAACTCATAACGCTTTGCACCTGGGAGTCAGCACTGAAGTTAAGCAATACCCCCCGTGCACTGCAACCACTGACCTGAACGACCAAACTTGGGGTTGGCATGCGATCCCGGGATGGAAAACCCAACAGATCTCGCCATTACTATCAAGCCGTCATTGTTGAGCGAGGTCGAGCTGGCCCAATGCAAAACCCAATCGGGTATCGCTTTGCCACCAATAGTTTCTTGGCCTGATGAGCGGGGAGAAAATCAGGCAATCCATTCCCATCAAGCACAAACACGGTTGGCAACCCACAATATGATCACATGCCAGAAATGCACATAGCGAGGAATACAACTCAATCTTCCAAGCTGACAATTCCCCATCCCTCAAAAAAGTTAAATCTTGCCACACCCCAGGCACAGCCTTTGCTGTGACCTTTTAGAAACCCGACTGCGAGCCTCAACTCTACAGATATAGTTGTCCTTCCTGTTGCCTTAACATGCCACAGCCCGTGCTGTGAACAACAGCAGCAGAGCCCCAAAGGACTGGCACGACGGAACCTATGGGTACCATCAAGGTAGGTCCCGCGGAGGCGCCAGTGTCCATTGGGCCGTCAGCCATCTCACTGGACAACCGCTGCGCACCAGAAAGTCAAAACCCCAGCGAGTTTCTGGGGCAAGAGGAGGTGGTGCTGCAAAAGACAGAAGGCGTAGAGTCTGCCCATTACTTGTCCGGGCGACCGCGTGGAGAAAGAGCGCACACGACCATGGGCATGACAGGAAACAGCCGGTTGCTAAGAAAAGCAAAGCCCACCGAACCAAACTCGGCAAAAGAAGGCTGGTGGGGCCGCAAGGGAGCGAGCGCGCGCACACACACACACGCAATACACACACACACACACACACACACACACACACACACACACACACACACACAGCGCACACACACGCACGCACGCGCCGGGGGGGGGGGGGGCGACGTACCCACTGCGGTTCCACAAACCCAACAACTACTACAATCCCCATCCCAAGCGCCTAGAGCTTGGGACAATTCATCCGAATACAATGTGTAACTAAACTAAAATAAGGCCTTCCTGAAAAGGGGAAAGGGGGGGGGGGACAGGTAGAGGACTTTCTGCCTGCAGATCTGCTGCTCCCTAAAAAAAACACCTAAAAAAAGAGCATGCGAACTAGTTGGGGCAGAGGCTTCATGCCAATGCCCAATCCCGCTCAAGAACGAGCGGGGACTTGAATTGATGTTTTAACCATCAGGGTTCGGGGTGCTGTGACAACAGAATTCGGGAGCGCCGCCCCATATGGCTAATGATGACACGTGAGCGGAACGCCGCCCCAGATGACTAATGACAACTTGTGTGGAGGAGCGCCACCCAGATGATTAGTGATGCCAACTGTGCTGACTCTGTTGTGACTCCTACGTGTTGGTGGCCCTGCCCAATGTCACCCATGTCACCCTGTTTCTAAATTAAGATTCATGGGACTCTGATTGCCAGCTGGAAACCTGCGAAGCCCTGAGAAGATTGTCACCACTTGGTGACAAGTGGGATGGTAGCAGACAGCAATGCACCACCACTACAGCCCACCGCAAAGCCTTGGGAAGCTTGTCACCACTAGCTGACAAGTGTGGGATGGTAGCAGACAGCAATGCACCACCACTACAGCCACCCATTTCCCTGTCCTGTCCAGTTTCAAGTCACTGTGGTCGGTGTTCTTGATGACTCGTATTTGGAGCCGAGTCTTTGTCCAGGACCCTACCCGGACAACAGCAAGGCAGCACCATGCAAAGGCATTTGCATGGTGTTTATTGGGAGGATATGTTTGCTGTTATTAGGGGTAGGGCCCTTGTTTTACTTGATTCTCTAATGTGAGCACTACCCTGAACACCAACCTGGAACCCAAACAGGACCCAACATGTGGTCTCCTTGTATAAAGCTGACAGATCAGATGGGGTTGAGAACCCGACGGAGCGCGCAATATGTGGGTTAAGTGCATAGCACTGCATGCACCGTCGGGTTTTCAAGTAGCGCGGCCACAAACAGCAATTCATTGTCAAATTTGCACCATAATCCCCAGTACTTTCTGCTCGAGCCATCTTCATAAAAGGTATTGCATTCTGCGCTCTGAAACCCACGCCACCTTGCCTGGGGACTATGGAGATAATGCCCTTTCTTTTTTAAACTTGAAAAACTCAGTAAGCACGCGTTTTCTTACCCTTTTTGGATGATGCCATCCCTAGGTGTCACTGAGAAAATGCACTCAAAAACAACATGATGCCATCCCCAGGGTGTCGCTGAGTAAATGCACTCCAATCAACATGATGCCATCCCTAGGGTGTCATGATTGAGTAAATGCAC
This sequence comes from Botryococcus braunii, assembly GCA_002005505.1. Classification (NCBI taxonomy): domain Eukaryota; kingdom Viridiplantae; phylum Chlorophyta; class Trebouxiophyceae; genus Botryococcus; species Botryococcus braunii. The sequence continues at coordinate 409,193 of KV908416.1, forward strand.
TCAAAACATAACATGACGCCATCCCTAGGGTGTCACTGAGTAAATGCACTCCAATCAACATGAGTAATTGCACCAATCAACTGAGTAAATGCACTCCAATGCACTCCATCCCTAGGGTGTCATGATTGAGTAAATGCACTCTAGCACAACATGACGCCATACCACAGAAATGTGCAAATGCACACGATTCTTTTCTGATGCCATCCCAGTGTACTTGGCCGTTGGGCAACGTTTTGGACAGTCTCCACACAACGTCATGTCTGTGGCCATTGCCCAAAAGTCAAGTCACTCCGTAGTACGCCTGAACTTCTGGCCCACTGTCTCTGATGCTACCCTTGCATCTCAAGTGGTATAAGTTTGATGCGTCTCGAAATGCCGATGAACATTTGAGATGCATCAACACTACTACCATTTGAATGCGAGATAACATCTGTCAATAAACATTTGAGATGCATCAACACTATTACCATTGAGATGCAAGATAAAATACCATATGATGATCGACTTCTTCTTGAGATGCTTCAACATTATACCATCTGAGTTGCAAGATAAATAACATCTGTTTGATCAAATTTTGAACTGCATCATGACTTGAAATACCATTGTGTGATAGAGTTCATCTGAGGCAGTTGGGGCAGAGCCTCAGGCATCAACACTACACCAATGGAGGGATGCATCTCAAACGTTGACGATGCATGAACACCATACATAACTCCCGGCATTTCTGAAAATACGAGGAGATGAGAAAGCCTCTTCCCACCCGAGAGAAGTTTCCTAATTTAGGTCAAGGAGAAATAAGGCGTGTCCCAGCAGATGCCTTCTACATGTAGTTTCAATCAAGACTCGGATGCAACATGACTAAGGACCTTCCACAACATTTACAAACCTTGAGCCCAGTCATTATCACCAAAGGAGAGAAACACGCCCCCGAGTTGACCCTTGCATGAAAGCAGGGTCGATGTGTGCAAAAGTCAGCACCCATATGGAAGGCAGCTTCCACTTTCTTTCAGAGAGAAAAGTGAATATCTCAGTTGAGCTTTCCTTTTCTTGACTATGCATATGAGGCATCGTGAGACAGGCTCCACTCGAGTCTGAGCTAGAGACCCAGAAGTAATGCCCGAGGGACAAAATTCTTCCATGGCGGCAAACCCACCTTTTAGATTCATTTGCTTGCAACACCTGCTTTGTACATCCTCCAGAGGGAACCCCCCAGCAGGAGACCCGGTACCCACCCATGCATGACAAGCATCAAAGAACCATTGTCAACACCCAATAATCTCTAAACCTTTTGGAAAAGACCACAATGCCCTGAGCTTAGACCAGCCAAAAGCAACTTTCCCTTGCTTGCCATAAATTCTTGCAGCCATCGAATAATCGCATCGAGTAGGCCTCACACCGATCGATCAACACACATACTTACTACAAAATAAAAAACATCAGGAAATCAGTCGTGTGGATCCCTCAAGCACAGGATCAATCCTATTTTAAAGCAGAACAGCTGGCCATTTTCAAATACACTCCGCAACTCTGTTGTTGTCATTTTCCCAGCACCCGGGGCTGCCTAGCTTCCCCAGTACAAAGTCATGTCACCTGAAAGCTTCAGGAGACTCAGCTGGGAACTAGTATGCGTTTGGGGAGGCCATATCCATGGAAGTTGCAGTCAGATCCCTCCCACTGCCAGACTTCAGCTTCAGGCCTGCACAGCAAAAGCTTGGGACATTCAAACGACATCAGACCTTGCACACTCCCAAAAAACTTTCCCGCCTTCTCTGATACTTCAGCATCAGGCCTGCACAGCAAAAGCTTGACAATCAAACGACATCAGACCTCGCACACTCAAACAGACAACCCGCCTTCTCTGATATCCTCAGGAACATTGTGAAGTGTGCATGACCCGGCACACGCGAAGAAACTATGATGCAAGAACCACAAGTATTCCCCTTTCCCCCGTACATACACGCACCGCCTTCTCCACCACCCAGTATACCAAGGCTTTGAGGAACAGCACACACTTCTTTGCCATCCTTGACGCTCAAAAGACTTCCTCAGCCAGAACAATCAAGGCGCATCAGGCCTTGGCGCTGGAAGAAAGAATATCAGACCTTGCCATCCAAAGCACATCAGCCAGAACTTGACATTTTCAAGGCACATCAGGCCTTGACGCTCCCAAAAGGCAGCAGACCTTGGCATTCGAAGCACATCAGCCAGAAGTTTTGACATTCAGAGGACACAAGGCCTTGGAAACTCAAAAAAACATCAGACCTTGGCATGCACGGCACACCGGTCACAACTTTGACATGGAAAAAATAACATCTGGCATTAAGAGCATAAAGGGCCAGATGCTCTTGATGCAGCTCTTCTAATCCTGCCAGGCAAGAAGGCTGGAAACTTTCCATCCAGGATGTCAACCTGCGCCGCTAGGCTCTTTATGAGGGTGTTATAAGACATTTGGTAGCAAAGAGCTCATACGACATTGTTAATAAGAGCTGATCGGACATTGAGCAGCTCATAAGCACTCTCATGTGTATGGGAAAACTACAATTGCAAGTCCAAATGACAACGGCAAGGAGATGGTTTGTAGCCAATTCAGGAATAAGTTGTGCGAGAAGCTACTGAGTTTCCCTGGGGATCAGAATGGGAAAGGAGATAGATACACTCGGGAGGGGTAATAACCTGTCGATTTATAACCCCGGCCCCCCTCCCCCCCCCCCCTTTTTTCCCTTTTCTGTTTTGACAATGGGGTGCGAGATGGACTCAGAAATGCAGCTGCCGATCGGGTTCGAACCCACTGGGAGATGGACACCTCTCACCCCCGGGTAATGCCGTTTGACAAGGAACAAAGAGCCATCAAATAGGACAATGTTATTAGAGAACGGGGGTGAATAAGAGGGGGCTGTCAACTGACTTGTGAGATCAATGGCATGGCGCGTTTTGGTGATCGTACCACAAAGGTGCCCATGACTATCGGTCTTTGACAGAAGCTGGACCCGACGTGCGTTCGGGGTCTGGCCCCGCATGTTGAGCACCCGTGAGCGTCCCATCCCTCCGCCCTTCTGGCTCTGGTGGCAACCAACCCAATTAATCAATAGGAAAGAAACCTATTTGCACCTCTACCGGACAGACTGAATCCATTGTACTGCCCGTAATCACGCGGCTGTACATTATAAACTAAACTGGGTTGGTGTACATAGCTGGGCCCACACCACAATAGAAAAAAGGGGCCAGCTCTCTCTCTCCCTCCCCCTTCCTCCCCCCCTCTCCCCCCGTCCCCCTCCCCCCCCTTCTCTCTCTCCCCCCCTCTCTCCTCCCCCCCTCTCTCTCTCTTACGCTCACGCACGCACGCACACCTGCGCGCGCGCCGAGAGTACCACTAACACTAGTACAAGGTGGTGCTCAGTGTTTGAACGCACCTCGAAGATAATTCCAGCAGGAAAGGGGCTGAGATGGCCCGCCAACGTGCTCACCAAGAGGTTGTCACCCTCAAGCATATCCGTGCCCCAGTACAGAGGTACCTTGCCCGATGCTGATCGTGCTGCCAGAAAATACTCCCGGGAAGAGTCGTACAGCAAGCAAGCAAAGTCTCCCTGTTGAAAAGGCATATGGCTTACTGCAACATTAGATGTGTGAGGATATCTTCCCACTGAGATGTTGCTGTTTGCTAGAAGGGATAATTATGCTTATAAGCGCATTATGATAATTATAAGCGCATTATGATAATTATGCTTATAAGCGCATCCTGGGTTGCTCCATGGTTGAGAAAGACTCCCCATTGGCGCGAGAAAGATTGTTGTGTTTCACGATTTTTGATGTGAGGGGTCCCTTGCTGGATTGCATTCATGGGTGTGGAGTTCTAGAACTACATTAATAGATGTCTTAGAGGTGTGTAAACTGTACAAAATAATTAAGTAAACTATGTCCTGACGACATCAGAGGGGGTTGAATGAAGCATCATCACATTTGTTACAGGCGCCCGGACTATATTATTTTTTCCAAACCATCTTATGCAATTTTAGCATTGTGAAGAAGCTGTACGGAACACAATTAATTAAGCACCATTGAGAAATATGTCGCAACAATTGAGAAATATGTTCTGGGACCGGCCACCAAGGGGTAAACAGGTTATCTTAATCGACAATTCAGGAAGATTCACCACTGATAACTATGAATTTATCGGATGCAATCAACTCTGACAGAAGGGTCTCTACCTCCAGGCAACTCATCAGTGTTGCTGGTTGATCAGAGCAGTCTCCGTACGTGTCCGTGAAGCCCTGTCCAGCGAAAACGGGAAATAAAATGCGAGAGAAACGAGTTGAGTCCAGAATTTACCATTAAAAACGAACTTAGAACGTCGCGAGCACGGCACAAGGCCTTGATGAGACAGCAGAGGTCCTCCTGGGTCACTTGCTGACTTGGACAGTCGTACGGCGCATCACCGGTTGTCTCACCTGTTGATATAGTGCAAGCAGCAGCTCTGCCTCATTCCAGGAACAATTGTCAAGTCCATTGTACAGAGAGCAGATTTCTTGTATATTGAACACTTTCCCTCGGAAAACCACGGTCACCTGCAGACGTTGTCGCACCACATCAACGCATGATGAAGAAACATCCTTGCTCCATTGAAAGAGTTGTATTTTGTATTCATAAACAAAAACAGTGGAGCGTCTCGTATATCTTCCTGTGGAATCGACTTCGAATCTACTCGGTGTACGACAACTTCGTAAAAGCAATTACCGCCATCCATCACCATTTCGGAAGAAAACGGCCAGCAATCACGTTTGGAAAGGATAGAATTGCGTTTTCAGGCTGTGTTGTTGAATACAATAACAGCCCAAAGGTCCGAAACGTACGGAGGAGCATGGCAGTTTAATTTCTGCTAGCTGCGTTTCAGCATCGGCTAATAGCACGCCACCATGGTCCAGATTTATCCTCCTTGAAACTTGCATACCACCTCCGGCAGCGAGTGATTCAATCGCCTGAAGCGTTGCATCTGGTGAACTACAAGTGTGACCTGGTGCGATCTTTATGAAGGGAACTTCGACCAGATGGTGGTGGAGAGCAGCAAGCATGCTTTACGACATACTCGAAGTCGTCTACTACTGCTGTTTGAACTTGTCATGATTTTGGTTGTTGATGTCCTCCAATAGCTCGCCGCGCCTGTTTATAGATCACACCCTGCCGTTTCAAATCTCGGAGATCCCCCGTCAGATCTGAGGATCTGAAAAGGAGCCCAGGCAGATTGGTTGATAAAGCGGGACGGATTTGAAGAGGGTGCTGCTGTCGTGGCACAGTATGTACCGGATAGTTGGACGCGGACGGAAGGTCTGCTGAAGCTTAAAATTGTAGCGTTTCAACGAACGAGTTTTCCGGCTGCAGCTGTCATATGTGACACATTGACACATAATGTGTAAAGTAGGTGTAGTTTCTCATCTCCGATTGAGCTCAGGTCCATCTCGGGACCTGATGGCCCCCCGTCCAAACAGCAAGATATCGCCTGGATGCACACAGACTCGAATCCTTCCAAAGATATGCCGAATATCTTCGGGACGATCCGCGGATGGGGCATACCCACAAGTCCTCACTTTTCGCGTAGTAGCATTGGTTTGCGGTTCGGATGTGCTTCAACCCCGGACGAACCCCTTATGCCCTTGTCGGAAGTGGCATATCCGACCACCCTCGTACCCGAACGTATCGCTTAACCAACCCAGGAAATGGAGGATGCTCTTAGTGCCTTGCACACAGGGAGGAGTGTTGGGTTTCAGGGTTTTCCCTCTGAATTTCTTCGATTTGCCCAACGCCCCCCGGACCCCCAAACTGGCCGACAGGACCCCCATATCCTGGCACCGATTCTGTTAACCATTGTCAATGCTATGTTTCAGGCGGGGACAATTCCCCCTCATTTCAATGTGTCCCGGGTGGTCCCCGTGTTCAAACCAGGGGCAAAGGACGCTCTGGATCCGGCGAATTACCGCCCTCTTGCTGTCCCTGAACCCTTCATGCGGCTGTACGCCACCCTGTTGAACACTAGGCTTATTCGGCACGTGGAATCCAAGGGGTTGCGCTGTCAGGCCCAAACGGGGTTCCGCCCGGGCTTCTCCACATTGCATCAGCTTTTTGCGATCCAACACTTCATTGACCTTGCTACCAAAGATCACCCCTTATTCTTATGCTCTTTAGATTTAAGTAAAGCCTATGATCGGGTTCCTCGCCCCCTTCTTTGGGAGGCCTTAACTCGGGTGGGGGTACCGGACCAATTCTTGGCTGCTGTTAAATCTTTATATGAAGATGCCCAATTGGGCATCTTCATGCAAGTCACTTTATGTGTAGGGGGCACCTCTGGGGAGCTCCTGAAGCCTCAGGTCGGTATCCTCCAAGGGTCCCCTATAAGTCCTACTCTGTTTGGTCTTTATTCGGATGGTCTGATTCGTTATATTCAAGCTCGGTGTCCGGGTGTGGGACCCGCCACCCAGGATGGTCGTTGTGTCCCTATTCAAGGTTATGCTGATGACTATGCACTCCAGGCCAAGTCCCTGGAGGAGTTGCAGGCTCACCTTCTCCCCGCTGCTTCAGAGTGGTGCCAGTCCGCACATATGCGGGTGCGTGTTCCTAAGTGCCATGCCATGGTCTTCCCCCCCTCGAAGGAGGCCCCCCCTCCCGTGCTGTATGAGGGTCAACCCCTGTCTCAGGTGACCCAGGCTCGTCATTTAGGTGTCATGCTTTCTACGGCTTCAGGCATTGGGGCCACCTTTGGCCATTTACGTGGCAAGATGTGGGGGCCCTCGTCTACTATTAGCACGCGTTATGGTAACCTCAACTGTGCCACCTCGATCGGTATTCTCTTGCGTCTCTTCTTAGCATGTGTGGTGCCTGCCTGCTCATATGGGTGAGAGGTTTGGAGTCTACAGGTGTTTTCCCCATCTTCCACTCGGCCCTCCGCTAAGGATTTAGAAAAGGATTTTCTTACTATGTTACGGATGATCCTTGGGGTCCGTCAAACGGTCCGCACCGATGTGCTCCTTGCTGAGGTTGGCGTTTGGCCCCTTCATCATATCTGGTTCAAGCGTGTGGTCACCTTTTGGAACTCTCTGGTGGATCTCCCACCCGACCACTTGTATGCACGTATTCATAGGGACTCATGCTACTATGGCGTAACGCCTCGTTCCCCGTCCTGGGCAGGTTCTTTTATCGCTGCCCTTCGCTGCTTAGGTTACCCCTATGCGGCTGATTGTCAGCGCCCGCAGCCCGTTGACATGGATACCTTTTTAGCTCTCATTAGGCAGGCCAATACCCTCCCTGTGGCCTCTCTCCATGTCTCCCCTCGGTTAGCCCCTGCTGATCCCCAGCTATGTACTTATGTGCGGTGGTTTGCGCGCCCCACTAAGGCTCAGCGCTCCCGCCTCCTTTATCTGTCTCTTGATGTTGCCAAGGTCCGGCTCTTTCTCAGGTTTCGTCTTGGTGTTCATGGCCTCCCCATTGACATGGGCCGCAGACAACGGCTTCCGCGCCTTCAGCGCCTGTGTGATATGTGTGGCTCCTCTGTGGGTGATGAACACCACTTTGTCTTTCACTGTCACGCTCTTACTGCGGTGCGGGACCGTTATCCCCACTTGTTTGTGGGTCCTTCTAGATCTCTTCGGCAGTTCATTTGGCACGCTGACTTGCGTGCGGTCGTCTCCTTTATCTCGGATGCATTCCAGGCTCGTGCTGATTCACGCCGGCTACGGTGACTTGGCCGCAGCCACGTCTGTGGCTGCCCCCCCCCCTTATCCCCCCTTCCTTCCCCTTTTCGTTTGCTCAGTTATGCCTTCGCTCTTCGCTTGGCCACTTCTTGTGGTCAGTTCTTCCTAGTTTTGGCTTGTGTGTGTGTTGTGGACATCTCATCATGCCCTCGTGGCTGGACAGATGTAACTTCTTCTTCGTTACAAGAGTGGAGTAAAAAAGACCAGCCCAATGTTCAGGGACCCAAACCCCAATGTTTCAAGCAATGAGTCACACCCGGCGAGCGGCCAGCTGGCGACCCACAGCCGCCGCAATGATGAAACTGACCCGACGAATGACAAAATATCCCTCCACATCTTCTTGAGCAATGATGGCTTGGTTCAAAAGCCCCTGGAGCCTCTGCAACAAGGCCAGCGCATCAGCATGCAACCC
>KV908416.1:422340-427340 GCA_002005505.1 Botryococcus braunii
ATATCTTCCTCTCAACCCAAGAAGCTTAGGTGGTTACGACTCAAGGATTATGCACGTGATTATGCACGTGATTACACCATGCACTTCGGCTTCAACAAGGCTACCATGAACAGAACCGGCGATGTCTTCAATGCAACAACTTAAGAAACTAGGATACTACATAGCTGACCACGTGCGGTTTGATAGAGCCTTGGAGATTGACATTTCACACGTAAAGGACCTTTTAGATCGTAAAAGCGACATGATATGGGATGACCTAGACATCTCCCCTCGCTCTTGCGCATCCCCTTGAGCCTTATTCTGCAGATACCAAAGGTGGTTTGCTCGTCCGCCTCATGTGCCTCGGCGTAAGAGTGCCCTCAAACTCCAACTTCTTAACAGTACATTGACTCCACCTTCTTAACAGTACCTTTATGCGATTTAGATTAGGGTGTCATGACCTTCCTATTGATAAATTTATCAATACCTTTCAACTAGACAACAAGGCATCCCTGGGTCCAGAGGATTTGCACGAGGTGCTCCTTAGAGCTATGGGACAGAGCGCGGCTGGCTAGGACGCATTTTTGGAGCTCCCAAGGAAGGTTCCTCCATTGGGGAAAACCAGTAAGAGTATGGGTATCCATACCAGCATTCCCCTTTCGGCGCTTGCTGCTTAACTTCATGTCCTATTACCCAAAAAATGCCGACTGTTGAGTAAATTCTCTTGACAGTTGCACGTTGCATCATGCACAATACCGAATGGAGTTCCACAAGCAATACACACATGGTAACAACTGGGCATCAGTTCTCCCAGTGGTGGGTACTGACTGTCCACAGCAGTCGAAGGCAGTAATGGGTCCGCCAGGTTGACTGAAGAACCCCAGAAAGTTCTGACAAATATCATTCGACGCTTCATATCCTAGGAACTGCAACCAAAGAAGTTCTGATCAATCACTGCAATGACTATTCGTTCAGCATGCAGCACTACAGCCGTTCCCTTGGCACAAGCCTTCTAAACAAGCGTTGTAAGCAGCACATAAGCCTATATGCTGTAAGAATCTTACTTGGTTAATCATGCTTTTGTCGTGAGGAGCGCGATGCCGTTTCATTATAAACGCTAGTCCTGTGGACTCTTATCTGTCTAGCGGCGGCTCAATGAAGTGATGAACTCGGTGTGGAAATACCCTTTATTACCAATGCATTATCACCCGTACACCATGTGGATGTGTAAAGTTTTATCAAAGGGCGGTCGCGTTTCTGTGGGCAATCCGACCCAATTCCTGGTAGAATCCACCTCATGGTGACTTCGATCATAACTCTCCCTCCGGTCGTGTCACCGGTCCCTAACAAGGGAGCAAGGCAGGCCATTATTGGACCCTGGCTGGCATTAAACCTATTAAATATCTCCCCCACCTTCTCCCTTCCTCCCTCTCTTCCCCCCCCTCTCTCTCTCTCTCTCTGTATGTGTGTGTGTGTGTGTGTGTGTGTGTGTGTGTGTGTGTGTGTGTGTGTGTGTGTGTGTGTGTGTCTCTGTGTGGGTGTGTGTGTGTGTGTGTGGGTGTGTGTGTGTGTGTGTGTGTGTGTGTGTGTGTGTGTGTGTGTATGTGTAGTGTGTGTGTGTGTGTGTGTGTGTGTGTGTGTGTGTGACCGCGCCCGCCCTTGTGCCAGTGCACGTGCACTACAAACACGCGCGCGCCCTTGTGCCCGTGCCCGTGCACGTGTGCGCGTCCGGTTCATGCAATATCTAAAATGTTTTTGTGACTGGGTGGGGCACTATCTCTCGTGCTTCCGTACTTCTCCACTTTTGTCCACCATCGCTTGCAGAGCTGTCCAGGCCTTGGAGGAGCATCATCCTTTAGATGGGCAACAAGCATTCTTCCAGCTTCGGCTGCCTTGTAATTTACTTGCATGTAGAATCGAGTCCCTGCACTTCGGACGTCTAACGGCCACCCCATTTCTGCGACGGCTAACTCCTACATGTTGTGTAACGCCCGAAGTCAGTTACGTCTCACGTAGGCCATGATGTAACCTCAAACTGTGCATGCCAAGTCCTTATGATATGTAGCTTCCATGGTCTGTAAAGGGGCCAATTTCATAGCACGTGGCATCAATGAGAGGGGCATGGCCTCGTGTGTTACACCCAAGGGCAAAGATTTTGTGCAGTTTTTTGGAGGTGCACCATTTTGGCGGATTGATTGGCAAAATGTGGGAATTTGTAGAGGGATATTGGCCCCTTTGGGAACAGTACTATATGAGCTATTTTTGAGATCTGAGTTTGTGCCTGCCCCGGACTTGTGTACTTGACAAAATTAGCCGGGCCTACTGGCGTGGCAGGTTGACTGATTGATTCGAAAAGGGGGGCCACTTTTCGACAGCACCACACACAAGCGCAGTAACTACGTTTCAAGAAAGAAACCCTTCATGTTGTGTGAATAGGGCTACTGATTGCGTATTCTTAGTTTTAAACGCACTCCTTCTTCCCAAGCATATTTACACGAATTACAAAAGTAGACACCGTTTCCGCTAGAAAAGCTCGCGTTTTGCAACATATTGCTTGGGCTTTGTTGTGATAGATTTGAGAAGCAATTTTGTGTCAGGAATGGGTGGCAAGGCACCTGAGCTCCATTGAGTGCCTCTGTGGGGGCCGGGGAAGAGCGGTTTGTCCTTGGGTGGCACGGGAGGGTCGGACTAGGTGGTGTTTTTTTGGATCAGGGCCCCTAAAGTTGAGAGCTGCAAACCAGGGGGCCATCTTTAATTAGGCATATAAGAAAGCAGACGGCTGCAAAGAGAAATACAAGCTCACCGTGAGGTAGCCCAACCAACAGCCTTGATACTACATTACACTTGGGTGAATCCCATGCATGACAGATGCGCTATAGCACTTTCCCTCGAAGGCAGTGTTACACAAAATCTTTGCCTGTGGGTGCACCGTGGATGCGACCAGGAGATAGGTCGAATGGCCCACAGAAACGCGACCGCCCTTGATAATACTCTACACATCCACATGGTGTACTGGTGATAATGCATTTGTGATACTGCGGGTATTTCCAGACCGAGTTCGTCACTTCCTTGATCCGCTACTAGATAGATAAGAGTCAACAGGACTAGCGTTCATAATGAACCGGCCTTGCGCTCGTCACGACAAAAGCATGATTAACCAAGTAAGATCCTTACAGCATTGAGGCTAATGTGCTGCTTACAACGCTTCTTTAGAAGGCTTGTGCCAAGGGAACGGCTGTTATGCTGCATCTTGAACGAACAGGCATGGCTGTGATTGATCAGAACTTCCTCGGTTGCAGTTCCTCTAAATATTAACCGTCTAATGATATTAGTCAGAACTTTGGGGGTCTTCAGTCAACCTGGCGGGCCGATTCTGCCTTCTACTGCTGTGGACAGTCAATACCCACCACTGGCAGAACTGATGCCCAGTTGTTACCAATTGTGTATTTCTTGGGGAGCTCCATTCGGTATTGTGCATGATGCAACGTGCAACTGTCAAGAGAATTCACTCAACAGTCGGCGTTTTTTGGGCAACAGGACACGAAGTAACGCAGCAAGCGCCTCATGGGAAATGCCGGTAGGGAAACCTACTCTCTTACCGGATTCCACCAATGAGGGAAGCTTCCTTGGGAGCTCCAGAGAAGTGTCCTGGCCAGCCGCGCTCTGTCCCTTCATGACCTCGCCAAGCTGGCACCACTTGGGAAGGGTGTTCAAAGAAGTGTACCTCGAGCAGTGGCGAGTGCCGAAGAGGAGCAGTGGCTTGAACATGCAGCCCTGTCTGTGTTTGGGGCCCAGCCTGTTGACACCCTGCTATGCTGGCTCTTATGCCCAAAGTGGAGGCGTCAGTCATCACGCCAGATCCCTCACTCATCGGTGATCAAGCTCTCACAGGGTGAGCCACGGGCGGATCCGAGGTCGATGAAGACATATCAGTTCATACAGGTGCTGCAAGCGGCACGCTTCCTGCCGGGAGACCTCCAGAATCTCAGATGGGTATTGTCTTCGGCCAATGGACAATCACACTGGAGAGTGGGAGCCGGCCCGCTACGATTCTATTCTCCACATTGGTTTCGATGGGCGTCACTTGCATTGCATTATATATCCGGGTGTTGCCGCCCATGTCCTTCCGTGTTTTGGGTTGGTGTATCTGGCCTGCAAGAAGGCTGCTGAGTCCTTGGACACGTGGCCCAGTCCAGCTTCAAGACTGTACTGGGCACTGGCTTGGCACTCGGGCTGTGTTCGTGTCTCGTGGCGGGGGATCTTACCTTCACATTGGCCACTGAATGACTTTGCCGCGCGTGCCCCCAGATGCCCAGCGTGCCTTCACAGCCATTAGCACGCAGAGCGGGAATGCTGGGAGCCGCAAATTCGGACTCTACTTGGATTGGGATGAGTTGGGCCCCCACCCCTCCCCCTCCACCTGTCCCCACACCCGTGTGTGTGTGTGTGTGTGTGTGTGTGTGTGTGTGTGTGTGTGTGTGTGTGTGTGTGTGTGTGTGTGTGTGTGTGTGTGTGTTTCTTTTGCCCCTCAATGGCTCTTGTGAAAAAGATTCTGTTTTGAATTGATGCCATCATGTGAATTGATGCCATCATGTGAAGGACTGGGAAGGATTTGCCATGGAATGAGGAGGCAGATCAAGACGAACATAGAGAGAAGCGATGGGTTGGGAGAGGTGGGGAAGTGAGAGAGGGTTGGGGATTGGGAGGCAGCAGGAAAGCGGTGTGTAAGTGGGAGGCTGAGCTTGGGGAAGGGTGGGAGGTCGTGACGGCTGGACTTCTCAGTCTCGGTGCTTGGCCACAGGATCATTTGGCTGGCCAACCAAATGATCCATGGCTTTTCCATCTGTGGGGCAGGGTGGCTGATTAGAGACTGCCCTGGGGGCGCATTACCCCTGCCTCAACCTATTTTGGACTGTTGGGAGACTTTCCTGTTCTTGATGCAATCATGTTGGACCAGGAACGTTGCAGATATGCAGGCCTCCACCTAGGTGTGCAGCACTTGCATAGAAAAAAAAAGTGCA
>KV908416.1:432340-452340 GCA_002005505.1 Botryococcus braunii
GCCCCTGCGCCTGCCCCTGCAGGATGTCTACAAGATTGGCGGTATTGGAACAGTGCCTGTGGGCCGTGTGGAAACCGGTATCATCAAGGTGAGTTCAACTCTCCCCGATTCCCTCGAGGGGACTTCCCTCACCCTTCTTGCAGCGAAATTTTGCCCCGCGCGGGAATATATCCCATACCCTTGAAGGAACTTTACCGAAACCTACAGGAAATCCCGTCCCTTCTCCTTGAAGGCTTTTCCAAGGGAAATACCTCCTTTTCCATCTAACCACTACGGCTCAGGAATTAAGTCAACCAACACAACTGCTGATGCCTCTATCACTGCACTCGGATGGATGGATGTGCGGAATCCCACAGAGCTGGCACCTTGTTGTGAGAAGTGGAAGGTTCGAGACATCTAACCAAAACCAGGGCGCAGAAGCGAGTGTGTGATGCATGAGAGCGCGCAATGCATGCCTTCCCTAGCATGCTGCAGGACATTAGGAGTAATATGCGTTTCTCTACGCAGCTCCTTCAATGCACAGCCAACCAAACAAGAGTTTTTTGCCACTTCCCTTATTCATAGGAAATGGGGACTGCTTCCCTTGCTGCAAAAAAGAAGGGTTTCGCTTCGTAAGGTTCATCCCTCTATGGGAATTATGAGGTATTCCATGTGAAGGCCCTTCACAGGGGAGTACCTCTTAACTCCCATGGAGGGATTTACCTTACTAAGGGAAACACTTGTTTTTCGCAGCAAGGGAAGTAGTCCCCATTTCCTATCAAGGGACGTGGCAAGAAACTCTTGTTTGGCTGGCTGTGCATTGAAGGAGCCGTGTAGAGACATGCACGGTTCTGGAGAGTACATGTGGGCAGATATCCATCAGACCAAGTATAAGGGGGAGTATATGCACGTACCTATAGCCCTAGGGCACCACGTCAAGCATGGTAAGGGCGTGTCCACCTGGGGTTCTGGCAACTCGTTACATGGGGAATGCACTTGTGGGTTTTTTTTAATGGTGAGGGATGCGTCGCTGTCCACAGCGTCACCACTATGGATGGTGTTCACTCAAGCTTATGCAAGGGGCAGATGAGACTTGCTCCGTCCAGAAGGACTTTTATACTTGGTAATTTCAACCATCTGCAGATCCATGGCCTGGGAGAGTGTCATTAGACCGATGGCCGCAAGTACAAGGGCGACCTTAGGGATGGCCTTTGCCATGGCCGTGCGGTGGTTACTTGTGTCAATGGCGATAAATACGAGGGAGAGTGCATACCCGGCGAACTGCATACGGTTAATAGTTCTGAGAGGGTATCTTTGACCCTGGATCCTTTTGGTTCCCCGACTTTGGTAATCAAGCCAAGTGATCCGGAGTCAAAGATACCCTCTCAGAACTACAAACCGTATGCAGTTCGCCGTGTCTGCACTCTCCGTCGTGTTTATCGCCATTGACACAAGTAACCACTGCAGGGCCATGGCTAAGGCCATCCCTGAAGTTGCCTTTGTACTTGCGGCCATCGGTTCAATGACACACTCCCAGGCCATGGAACTGCACAACTGTTGGAATTACTATGTATAAAGTCTTTCTGAAAGGAGCAACTAAGTCTCATCTGCCCCTTGCATAAGGTTCTAAGTGAACACTATCCACGGTGGTGATGCTATTAACAATGACGCATCCCTCACCATAAAAAGAACCATCAATCCATTCCCCATGTAACGAGTTGCCAGAACCCCAGGTGGACACGCCCTTACTATGCTTGACGTGGTGCCCTAGGGCTATAGGTACGTGCATATACTCCCCCTTATACTTGATCTGATGGATATCTGCCCACATGTACTCTCCAGAACCGTGCATCACATTGTGCGCCCAGTTCGCCGTGTACTATTTACCGTTATGCCAGGTAGTTCAGATGAAATTTAAAACGCCAAGAATATTTGAAAATCAAAAACTATCTGAGGCTTGACGGCGCTTGTGAACACTGCAGCCGGGCATGGTGGTCACCTTCGCTCCCTCCGGCCTGACCACTGAAGTCAAGTCTGTTGAGATGCACCATGAGTCTCTGCCCGAGGCTCAGCCAGGAGACAACGTCGGCTTCAACGTGAAGAACGTGTCCGTCAAGGAGTTGAAGCGTGGCTTCGTGGCCTCCGACTCCAAGAACGACCCGGCCAAGGAGGCTACTCAATTCACTGCCCAGGTGGGTGTTTCTTGCCCTGCGCTTCGTTGATGCCTTGGTCCCTGCTGCATTGTGACACGGCTGTGGAGCCTTCACATTGTTTTGTGCTAGCTGCCTGCAAGCTCCTTTGTGGTGTGATGTGAAGTCTCTTGATGGTGTGTCTCTTTTGATGATGTTGTCCGTTCTCCTAGCTTCGTGACCCTCGTCTGTGCTATTCACAGCATGCTGATACGAGGGTAGCTGTTGCTGTGTGCTGCCATAAAATGCCTGTCCCTCCTGCAAATACTGTGTCGCGTATGCTGTTGCTAGCAGGCTTTGTCCTATCTCTGTAAGATGTAATGCCTGGGGCAGTGGGAGTTTTGGGTATGGAAGGTGTGATGTGCGTCGGCGTTGTGTTGCAGTTCTGTTTGTTTTTGAGAATGGCTGATGGTGTCTGCATCGATTAGCTCTTCATGACAGGCTCTGCCTCGATTAGCTCTTCATGATTAGCTCTCTGTATGGAGCAGCTCAATTCCATCGACGTCTCCTTAAAACAGAGAAGCGTTTAAAAACTACTTTTCGGCGTCTTCCTCCCGGGCTGATGTTTTACCCAGATTGGCGGATGCCAGTTGGGTGCTGAAAGCCCTTGATAGGATGCAATTTATTCCACCTGTTCCATTCTACCACCTCCATCTCAGCCTCTCTGCCGGGGTCAGCGATGTGGCCTCCCCAGTGATATGTTGTACATGCCGCTGAAAGACCTTGGTTATGGTTCCCTCGGTTTTCTTGCCTCAGCTTCTGGTTCCGTGTTAATAGAGAAAAACCAACAAACCTTTCCTTTTCGAGGAGATACAAGATTGTAAAACTCGCCCAGCCACTTGCCCTTTTTTGAGTGATACGCGACGGTCAAACTAGCCTAGAGGCCATGTGGAGCTGATTGTGGCATTGCGAATTATGCAGGTCATCATCATGAACCACCCGGGCCAGATCGGCAATGGCTATGCACCAGTGCTGGACTGCCACACAGCCCACATCGCATGCAAGTTTGCCGAGATCACCACCAAGATCGATCGCCGCTCTGGCAAGGAGCTCGAGGCGGCTCCCAAGTTCATCAAGAACGGTGACGCTGCGTATGTTAAGATGCAGCCCACCAAGCCCATGTGCGTGGAGACTTTCACCTCCTACCCGCCTCTCGGCCGTTTCGCCGTCCGCGACATGCGTCAGACCGTCGCCGTCGGCGTCATCAAGGTGGGATCCAGTTCTTTCCCGGCCTGTGACCCCTTCGCAGGTAGTCGTGAATTAGTCTTGAGTTATCAAGTGGTCATGAGTTATCGATTAATAGTGAGTCATCGATTAGTCATGAGTTATCAATCAGTCATGAGTCATCCTCAAGGAATCATTATTAGTGTCGAGGTAGGCTGAAATTCGGGCCCCTAGGACGCGCTAGAGCAGCAGTAGGCATTGATGACAATTGCCCACCAGAGGACTTCCTGCTCCTCATCGCCCTGACTCCTCTGGGAATGGGTGGAAGCTGTGGGTTGCTGAGCCTTGCTGACAATGGGCCACCTTGCATCGTGGGCAACACATGCTTGCCAACGGACTGAACAGAAACATTGTTGGGAACATTCAGTGGAGGCCATTGTGGTCTATAGATGTTTTGAGTCCAGAAGGCTTTGATGGCACCTGCTCACTGGAGGAATTCATGCTCCTCACTTGTGCCCCTGGCCTTTTTGTATTTCATTCTTGTGGGACTTTCACTCTTGTGAGAAAGGACAGTCTGTGTGGATTGTTGAGCCTTCCCTGCGTATAGTTCGGGCAATCGGCATGGGGCTCATGGTAGTGTATTGTTTGATGAGCAGAAGGCAAATGCCTCGATTTTTTTTTTTTTTTTTTTTTTTTTTTTTTTAAGGCATTGATGATAATCGCCCACCGGAGGACTTCCTGCTCCTCATCGCCTGACCCCTTTGGGGGAGGGTGGAAGCTGTGGGTTGCTGAGCCTTGCATAGCGTGTGTAAGAACCTCATTGTGAGCAATTCTGGCATTCAATGATTTCCAGCCCACGGACATTTGCTAGCCTGCAGCATTTGCCTCGAATCGTTTTTTTTTTTGGGAGTTTCCTAAGGCATTGATGATAACTACTCACCGGAGGACTTCCTGCTCCTCATCGCCTGACTCCTTTGGGGGAGGGTGGAAGCTGTGGGTTGCTGAGCCTTGCAGAGAGTGTGTAACAACCGCATTGTGAGCAATTAAGGCATTCAAAGATTTCCAGCCCACGGACATTTGCTAGCCTGCGGCATTTGCCTCGAATCATTTATTTTTAAGGCATTGATGATAATCGCCCACCGGAGGACTTCCTGCTCCTCATCGCCTGACTCTTTTGGGGGAGGGTGGAACCTGTGGGTTGCTGAGCCTTGCAGAGAGTGTGTAATAACCACATTTTGAACAGTTTAGGCATGCAATAATATTTTTAGGCCACGGCATTTGCCTCGAGTAATTTTTTATTAGAGTTTTCTTGAGGCATTGATGATAATCGCCCACCGGAGGACTTCCTGCTCCTCATCACCTGACTCCTTTGGGAGAGGGTGGAAGCTGTGGTGGCTGAGCCTTGCAGAGAGAGTTTGACAACCGCATTGTGAGCAATCTAGGCATGCAATGATATTTCTAGCCATGGAAGCTTGATAGGCCAGACACATTTTGGCAGTTGGGCGGTGTTTAGGAAGTGGGGTTGTTTTTAGTAATTTTAGGAGGCGTTGATGACAATTACCCGCTTGAGGAACTCCTGCTCCTCACTTGTTGAATATCCCACTTTGTGGGGAAGGACACAATTTGTGGGTTGCTGAGCCTTCGCTGCGTATGGTCTGCGCAATGCACACATAGGGCCGTGTCGTGTGGCATCATCCTGGTGGTGAATCGTCATCTAGTGTGTCATCATCCTTGTAATGAGCGTCATGTAGAGTGTCATTATCCTTGTAGTGGAGCATCATCCATTGTGCCATATTTTTGGTGGTGAAGCTTGTGTTTGGGAGTACTCTCAGAAGATGTGTTTGGGAATATATAAGCACTGAGTACAAGCAGGGCTGTTGTTCTTGGTCCCATCTGCCCTATGTTGCTCTCCAGTGTTTCCAAGGCGAGGATGAGCATTGCCCCCAGAGGCCTTCCTGCGCCTCACCTTCTGACCCTCCTCTTCTGGAGGGAAGGCTGACAGAGGGGAATCTGAGCCTTCTTGCCTGGATTGACAACTTTGTGTGTATGTGGGTGGGTGGGTGTATGAATGGGTGTGTGTGGAGGGTGTGCAGCGCTTCGTGTTGCTGCACCCCCCCCCCCCCCAAAAAAAAAAGTGTTGTATGTTGCTGCTGCGTCTTTAGCCGTTCGGACAATCGCTAGGCTTGTCAAGTATTGGATATTGTTGCTGCGCCTCAGTGGGCAGAGAGTCACTCGGCTTGGCCTTCAAGAGGCCATTGCGGACATGCTTCTGCTAACTCACTTCTACTAACTCGAAGTTGTTTCTCGGATAGTTTGCTAAGGGAAGGCAGGGATGAGCACTGCCCCAAAGAGGACTTCCTGCTCCTCGGTCCTGCGTCGCCCCTTGCGGGGGGAATTGCAGACACAGGGGTTTCTGAGCCTTCCTGGGTCTTGAGTTCCTATTTTGTGTCTGGGCATCTCTTGAGTTTCCGTTCGTACCTCAGCATCTCGAGTTTGCATGTGTGTCTGGACATCTAGAGTTTGCTTTTGCCTCTGGGCTACCGTCGGTGCTGGTGTCACTTCCTGTCAGGCCCATTTTGGGGGGCATTTGGGCGCCAGCCGCGTTACGGTAGCTTAGCATATTCTAATTTTGGTTCTGCGCTTCATACCAGGGTGGGATGGGGTCCGAGATGTTTTATCCGTCGGCAGTGTGCCGGCGGAGTGGACAGACCAATTGTGTCCGAGATTCCAGTTGCTAGTCGCTCCTCTTCGCGTGTCAGATTCCATACCATGGTATGGTGGAATTTTCCAAATGCCTGATCTGTTTTGCAATGCACCAGAGTAGTAGGTTGCCTGACTGTATGAGGATCCCGTTGTCGTGACGGACTCGTTGCGTGATGGATTCCATTCCGTGTCGGTTTTCCCGGATGGACAAAGCTTCGGATTACAGTGTGGCAGCGGTGAGAGTTGCCTGACTGTGTGAAGTTAAAGATTCATTTCTAAGAATATGTTTTTTACATATTGCATGCGTGGGGACGAGCAGGAGGTAGAGAAGAAGGAGGCCGCGGGCAAGCAGACAGCCTCCGCCAAGAAGGCCACAGGGAAGAAGTGAAGGGCCGGGGACTGCCCCGTGCACGCCGGAATCGTGGCTTCGGGGGCGTACGAGGCGGCTCGCTTCTTGACTACGGCTCCGCGGCAATGGAGCGCCGCACGGGAGCCGGCGGGGGCGGTCCCGCAGTCCCTTGCTGCTCAGGGAAAGGGCTCTGTGCCACAGTCCCTTGCAGCCTGGCGCGCGGCGATCGCGCAGGGTGCGCAGACTTGGGTGTTGGATTACCGATGGCAGCCCTTTTGGGAAACATATGCTCGCTCGGTCGTCACTTTTGTTTGAAGAAAGCGCCCTCGTTGTATTCCCCATGGGGTTTTTCAGTTGTACACGTTCTGCACCCTGTACGCGCGGTCCCAATCTCTCTCTCCTCTCAAATATGAGACGTATATGTTTAGTGTGTTGTGATGGCATGTGGTTGTGCTGCGATGGGGTTCAGCCTGCAGGCGCGTCTGTGGCAGGGTGCTCGAGGGCATGTCATAAACTGTGGCGTGCGTAAGAGCGCACTTTGTAAAAACTGCGTTGGGTGTTTGAGGGCACTTGAAATTTGCGGTGGGTGTCCGAGGGCATTTTAACTGCGGTGGTGTCTGAGGCACTCAGAACATTGCGCTGTCTGCTGGTCCCAGAGTGCAAGTGAGGTTGTTTTTAGTTTTGTTCCTTCCACAGTCATGCATTTTGATTTTTTGGCCGTCATTGGTGGTTGGAGGTCTTGTGTTGCTGTATCTCTAGGCATTGGCCGCCTCCCTAAGACTGTAAGCACGAGAAAAAAATAGAAAAAAAAATAAAGCGGATTCATCACGTACGTCCCGTAGCGAAGTTGCCATCGTGCTTGACTAATGACCCTGCAAGCCTCTGCTCACGACGGGATCTGGGATTGACCAGGAATGTGTTCCACCGGAAATATAAATGCATGAAGGAGAAAAGAAGTATGTGTGGAATAAAAAATGCTACTCATGCTTGAACCTGATGAAGATCCACTCAGCTGATGGAGAACTTATCTAAAGGCAACCAACATATTAAGAATGGAAGCACGAAACGAGAGGAGGAGGAAGCACAACAAGTTAGCTGTCTCTGCCGGAGCGCTGATCGATTTGTGCGGTGATTAGTTGGCGTCTTTGATCGTTTCTTGGATGTCTTGGCGAGAGTGGCAACTCACTGGTAGCTGTAATCCTAGCTAGTGTGATATATATATCCGAAGAACAAACTACAAATACACGAGTTTGCTCAACGGCATGGAGGAACCGGAAGGACAAAAGAATAAGAGATTGGTGAATAACATTTGGCTGGGCCAATTGGTGAAGGGAAGTGTATTGCCAGTCCCAACACCCGTTCTTGTGCAAGGTGGTATCAAATCAGTATCGCAGGCTGCCATCAGATCAGCATCTCACCAGCAACAATATCTCTCTACAACGGATAAAATACCCTTTCCAAACGTTCACAATACTGATGAGCAGGAAAATGTGCTCACTCCTGCCCTCAAAATAACACCACCCCCTTCAACCCATATTGAACAGAGTTCAGCTCGTCTTCTCATCATGTGTGTGCATGGGAAACCTGGCTTTCCCATACCAGCATATAGGATACGTGGTTCGCGGTAAGGATATTCTTCACTGCTTAGGTATGACAGTGAAGCTTATCCGGGCCGTCACTGCTTCACTGCTTATCTTCAAAAATGCAGTTGCGATCCGCCGGTACACCTGAAAAGGCCAACGTGAACAATGTTAGTTCCACCAAAATCGAGAGTGACTTCGAGACCGGAGTTGGTAGATCATCACCCGCTCATCACAACCTTCTGATTCAGAAAGTCATGAGATGAAGAAAGATCATATCAATCATCCTCGAGCAGAGGACGGATCTCTGAATGGGGATCCGGTCTGTTTGTGGTAACAGATCCCGCACGTCCGCTCGCCCGCGCCTTCAGTTCGACAGCGGAATTTGGTCTTGGCTTACCGCCCTCCGACACCGACTTGCTCGTATCCACATGTCCGCTGGACTGAGCGCTCATCGTCAACCGGTGCAACTCCCTCTCCTGCAGTCACGTGGTATGACCCACGTGTCAGCAGTATCATCACCCATCTGTCAGTAGCAGAACAACAACAACAAAAACAACAACAAGACCAACACCACCAACACCAAGAACAACATCGGCAGCAGCAGCAACAACAACGGCAACAATACCAGCAACAACAAAAACAATATATTAAAGTAGAAGAACGCCATCTCCGACTACAACAACATTATCATCTTCATGCCGTCATCACCATTGTCGTCGTCGTGATCATTGTCATCATAGAACGAGATGTACCGCCAGCCCTCCCCACATGCCCTCAAGTTTTGCACCAAACCGTCAAAGCATACCCTCGGTCCCCTCTAACCCCAGCGACCCAAGGCAAGATAAGATTGGCAGATATTAAAGTAGCACAATGCAACAGCCTACCAGGCCCCACTCCAGCCTACCGCCTCCTTCCTTCGACCCTTCCTGAGGTACTGAAGTAGGAAAGAGCAAGTTGCCGACTGCAGGTGGCTCTGCTACCAGAACTGATCGTGACCTGTCTCTCCCCCCCCTCCCCCCTGGGGGGCCAGGGGGCCCCAGGGGGATGGTGTGACATGGTGAGCTCAGTCAGCAATTCGTACCTTCAGCGCTAATCTGGTGCTGTACCAGATGGCCCCCAACATGCTGACAGCAAGGCCCAACACATTCCAGAACTTGTACAGGAAGTCTCCAAATGCAAACGCGCCGATGATTGTGAGCGCGATGTTCTTGATGTTACCTGGCCAACACAGAGTCCAGCAAAATGTCGGAATGTTACTCTTACATTCACCAACAGGAGAGTGCTGTGAAGCAGCGCTGTGCTTTGAAGTACCCCATCATGGTAAGGTGAAGTGCCAAATGTTTGAATGTGCATTGTGCCGTGCAGTAGAATAGCAGCCCTACCGTTTCGAGTCCAGCGTGTGAGACAAGCGGCGCTTCGCAAAAACCACTCAACTTTGCCCACAGATTCATTGCAAAATACGGTTCAAACCTATCCAAACACAGGATGCTTGCAAGCACAACGATAGGATGTACTTGACAAAGGAACTCCAACAACAATACTCCCGATCGAACACTCCTGACCCCACAACATTCCACGACTGGTAATTACTTGTGTCATTACTTCCACTTGTGTGATTTACATGTGTATTCACTTCTTCTTCTTCCAAAACTGGGGCAAAGTTCGAACACGGCATGATGACCTGAGACCAAGGCAGCATTAGCTTGCCCGTGCCAACGTCGCCCATCTGAGGTTCAACATGTACAAAAGGACGTTGGTTCCTTTTCGATTGACCCTTCCAACCGTCTAACATATAGCGGAGGGATCGATTCCTTTACATGCAAACGACCCTTGACTCCCACAAGCGACCTCGACCAGCACAGACGACCTCGAAGGATACAGCACAAGACGAGCGCGGACTGGGGGTGGGTCCGGTTTTGCCTGTTCCCGCTCCCAAGGGAGCAGGCAAAACCGGAAGCAAGGGAGGTTCGCACGTACCCATTACGCTGGTGGTCAACGGATCGTTGTAGAAAGTACAAAGGAATGTAGCGTGGTTCACCGCAAATCCCAGCAATAGTGACATGGCCAGTAGTCCCTGGAGCAGAATGCACACGCCACGTCAAAGTCTGCATAAAGTGCTTAATAAGGCAACAATCCCACCGCCCAGAGCACGGCAGGTTGCTGCCAATGCACCTGCAAGGGCCTTAAAACGCTTCTGCCCGCCAACTTCCAACAACCCACACTTGCCAACAGCTGCAGCTGTTCCAATGTTTTTGCTTCTGTCCTTAGTTATTTTCTGTTGTCAAAAAAATTAAAATTTTGGAAGCACAATTTGGGGCAACCCTACGCCATGCGTCCCCAGTCCCACCATGTGAATAGAACATTACGATACTCCACATAAGTTTGAATTGTTATGTAGAACCCAGTGGTGCTGCGCGCGCGCGCGCGCGCGCGCGCGCGCGCGTGTGTGTGTGTGTGTGTGTGTGTGTGTGTGTGTGTGTGTGTGTGTGTGTGTGTGTGTGTGTGTGTGTGTGTGTGTGTGAAGTACCGGATCAAAAACAGCGGGGCGGGAAAAAAAGTGCGGGAGCCGGTTCGGGATCGGGAAGCGTCCGGGAGCGTTCTGACCTTGAAGGCGCCGGATCCATGTAGCACATAAGCGGCGGCACCGGCGGGCTCCTTGGACAGGATGAGAGCGCCCACCACCACAGGCAGGCCCAGGCCAGTCGTGTAGAACATCATGCCCAGCGTGGACAGCGAGGCCTTCTCCTTGGTGTGCCTAATCAGGACCAGGTACAGCGCGGTACATATGTCGTTGCCAAACACAGCCAGGTAGCCCTTCAGGTTGTATGTCAGATCCGTCACTGCTGCCAGAAGCGCGCCTGCATCCCCCCGCCCCGGGGCGTTTTCTCAGTTGCAAGCACTTGAAGTAAAGTCCACACTGGACCTTGACCCCTCAGGAGGAAGGGGAGGAGGAGGAGGTGGAGCAGGGGGAGAAGGAGAAGGGAAGATGAGGAGGGAAGCAGGAGGTCGAGGAAGACGAGGACCAGATGGACGAGGAGGAGGAGGAGGAGGAGGAGGCTTAGGAGGAGGAGGAGGAGGAGAAGGAGGAGAGGAGGAGGAGGAGGAGGAGGAGGAGGAGGTTGAAGACGACGAAGCCCAGATGGAGGAGGTGGAGAGGGAGTAGGAGGAGGAGGGAAAATGAGGAGGAGAGGAGCAGGAGGTTGAAGAAGACAAAGCCCAGATGGAGGAGGTGGAGGTGTAGAACGACAGGGAGGAGAAGCAGGAAGAGGAGGAGGAGGAGGAGAGCGGGGACGAGGAGGAACTGTTGATGCCTGGCTGTGTGTGGGCCTGTGGACGGCATTGCTACGAGAACATGTGGTAAATGCTCCGGCGGCCAGCAAAAGAACAAGACACTTTGCCATTTGTAGTTCGTGTAACTGTCTCTACAACCGCACGCTATGGGTGCCTTGAGGAGGAGCACCATCGAATCCCACAGAGACCGGCCTCCCACCCATGAATCATGTGGGCGCCAACCCAACGTGGATGCGGGGGCGCCCGCGTGTTGTGTACCTCGCCTGTGTGTGTGCGTGCGTGAGTGCGTGTGCGTGTGCGTGTGTGTGTGTGTGTGTGTGTGTGTGTGTGTGTGTGTGTGTGTGTGTGTGTGTGTGTGTGTGTGTGTGTGTGTGTGTGTGTGTGTGTGTGTGTGTGTGCAGGTTCTGAAAGAGGCAAAGAAAACCGTGTGACTGCTGCAAACCCAGTGTCTTCATAAGAAGGGGAGGGGCAGAGAGAGGGGGGAGAGAGAGAGAGAGAGAGAGAGAGAGAGAGAGAGAGAGAGAGAGAAGAGAGAGAGAGAGAGAGAGAGAGAGAGAGAGAGAGAGAGAGAGAGAGAGAGAGAGAGAGAGAGAGAGAGAGAGAGAGAGAGAGAGAGAGAGAGAGAGAGAGAGAGAGAGAGAGAGAGGAGGGGAGGGAGGGGGGGGGGGGGAAAGTACCTCCCACCATGACGGAAACACTGGAGATGGTGATAAAATCATAAGCCTTTCGAAAGAGCAAGTAGTCCAACACGATGGTGAAGATGAGGGTGAACCTCCGCAGGGCTATGAACATGGGCACGTTTAGACCGGCCGTCCCTGTGCCCATCCACATGTCAGCCTGTCAGTGGTCGGAGGGTGCTCTGGGCGCCCACCTTTTGCCACGCTACTGACCCAGCTTTTGCCATGCTACTGACCCGCCTTTTCCCACGCTTCTGACCCGCCTTTTGCCATGCTACTGACCCAGTTTTTGCCATGCTACTGAACCACCATTTGCCATGCTACTGACCCACGTTTTGCCACAATTTGCCACGCAGCTGGGCTGCTTTGGCCACCAAAAATCCCCCTTTTCGTTGCCAAGCTTTTTGCCCACCTCCACCGTCTACATCTTGCATGGGAAATATGGTATCTCCCATATTCCCAAGGTAATTAAAACACCTTGCAAGGGAAAAAGGTTGAGACACACCGATCAGGCCAAACATGCAGTTGCCCGCATTGATAACAGCCAGCGGCAAGACCGAGATGGCAGCACTCCTGTGCAAGGCAGGCCGAGCAGCTACGTATGTGACAATTACAGTCGCCAGCATTTGCATGCTGGCCACGATCAGAGGGAAGTTGAAGAGGTAGGAAGTGAACAGTGCCTGTCCAGCATCAAGGGAAACCCCTTCGACAAATGGTGCAATGAACAAATGGTGCAGTATATCCAGTATCTTTGGAAAATAGAGTGTGGGTGCCTATTGCAGGGGTACCCACACACTCCTTCATCCTGTTGCAACCGCTGTCTTTCCCAGTGCGCTAGAGATTGAGAGAGAGGGGGGGGAGGGGAAAGAGAGAGGGCGAGAGAGAGAGAGAGAAAGAGAGAGAGAGAGAGAGAGAGAGAGAGAGAGAGAGAGAGAGAGAGAGAGAGAGAGAGAGAGAGAGAGAGAGAGAGAGAGAGAGAGAGAGAGAGAGAGAGGGGGGGGGGGGAGGAAGGGGGAGAGGAAGGGGGGGGATAATGAAGTATGCCTTCCTGGATTCTGTATAGTTTTTCTTCCCCACGTGCATTTTGTTGATACAACAATGAAGAGTTTGACAACGAGGGGTGCTGCACACAGATACCTGTTGTCCCACGTTTCTGTGCAATGTGTACGCAATTGACTCGCATGGCTGCAAATATTGCAGTACATGGCAGGGTGCAATAGCATCCATATGACATGGGAAGCCAAGCCATGCCTTTCAGGTGGAAACATTGCAGGGTGACAACGCATTGCAAAGCGATTGCTGTTGTTAGAAAGAGATGGGGGTGGGGGAGAGGGGCGGAGTTTGCCTTGGTCAACTCCACCGGCATGAATGTTCAGTAGGTGGGATCGGAACTATCGATAAGTGCGTCGCTTGCAGAAACTCAAACGACACATCCCCGTCCGGCGATTATTACTAACATGGGTAGTCCGGTCTGGGACTATTGCCGCCTTTTGAAAATTTTGGTTGGCTGATAGACCGTGGTTATGGTCCTTTTCCTTGTCTCTTGAAAGTAACTTTGATGAGGGCGCTATGACCCAATGATATGGATGGATCTTGGTCAGCCATCGCATCACCAACCAATAACGGGTTCTACATCACACCTTGTTTGTCATCTGTACCGCACTGGACGCCAGACCATAGTATAGCGCAGCCCCAAGCTTGCTCCATGGACTTTTCATTTCTGAATTTGGTCACTTCATGGTCCCAACGTGCAGCATACCCGGCGATATCCCCTGCTAAGACTTTAACCGGCATCCATGGTAACTTGAGCCCTTGTAGCTACTCTGAGACTGCTAAACAGTATCAATCAACGGCAAAATCATATCTGATCTAGACTGAAAGAAAAAATGTAGCACGGGAGATCCTCGTAACAACGCGGGATTGTTTGATGGCCACCCGAAGTGGTAAGGAGTCCGTGTTCTCTTGAGTCCACCCACCTTCAAATCGCATGCCCCTTATCGATTGGGCTTTACAACAAGATAGACGCAATAAAAGAGATTGTCTCCCATTCAATAAATCGTTGAACGTCGGTACCGTACCGGATTGTACCGCGGTTTCGGAAGTGCCGTCTTTAGCCTGGCATGTCTTGAGCCACGCAAGAATTTCTTATTCAAATACGCCGTATAAATCGAAAATTACTAGAATAAATAATCTGCCTGTGTGTGTAAGGCTAGAACATAGCTGCACAACTGACCTGTTTGTGGACAGTGTCGTGAGGTTGGCGAGACATGGAGACTGAGAAGGAAAAAATGTTGCAAGGACGCCTGTATGTTGCATTTGACCCTCAATTAGCAGAGGAAAGGACCTCATGCCGGAAGCTTGTTGCGGAGTACAATGCGACGACTGGTGAGTGTCATGTTAGGTCGTCGATAAACCAAACGTGCGCGAAAGTCTGCGCGAGATGCTTACACGCACAAACGCCCAATAACAGAATTCAGGATTTCTTACTTAACATTGAGATTGAGACAATGCCACTCTACTGACAGCAATTTGTCCCTGAACAGCCGACCAAGAGGAGCGCCGGCTGCAGATACTAGGAAAGCTTCTTGGGCGAATTGATAAGGAAAGTCCACCATTCATCGAGCCACCATTTACAGTCGATTATGTAAGTGTCTGCACGTACTTTCCAGCATATTTTGAGCGGGGTATCCGACTGCTCTCCTCAAGCTAGAAGTGTGATCTTGCCCTGCCCAAGTGTCTGATGATTTGAAGCCTACTGCCGCCCTTCACATATTACGAGGTAGTTCTCTTGCTAACCACCATTCGATCCCTCATATTTCTATTGCAAATACAGTTGATCCCTTTTAGCACAGCTGCCCCGGGCAGCCGACCATATTCTTCAGATTCCTAATGCCTGTCCACAAGCTGGTCTGCCAGTCCATCTTCAAGTCCAATTACTCCTACTGTTATTCTCAAGGGACTTTCCTTAGGACTCCTAAGTTCAGTTCCGGGTGCTCCTCATGTCATTCCCAGGGGCCCTCACCAAATGAGTCCGGGATTCAAGTCTGGGTATGGGTCGTCTGGGTTCTTTCATACCCAGACAGACAAAGTTATTTCTAGAGCTTCATACTTCATACTAAGGACTCCTGAGTTCAAGGTTGAGTAGTCCTTTTGTTACCCCTAGGGGAGCAGTTACAAACTAGTCTTGAGGAGAACCTTGAGCCTTCAACCCCTGGCCTTTCACGTGTTGTGCAGACCATTACAGATCAAGGGTGTTCCGCTGGTACTGTTGCAGCCCGACACAAATACCCAGCTTGCCATGGACCAGTGAGTTTTGCCATGGACTAGTGAAAGGGGCGAGGACTAGTATTGCCATGGATTAGTGAGTTTTGCCATGGACTGTTGCAGACAACACGGATACCCAGCTTGCCATGGACTAGTGAGTTTTGTCAAATGGCTGCCCACTCTTTAATGTACAGACCTATGGGATTTTGCGCCATTTGTCCTCGCAGCTGAGCTGTACAGATGTACGGATTTTGAGCCAGATCGCCTTGCCCCAGATTTTCGAGCCGGATGGCCTTGCAGCGCTGAATGTACAGATGTGATGAGGCAGATGGCTACCAAACTATGATGCACACATCAAGCGAGGGCGCCCGTGAAAGAGGAAAAACTATGACAATGGGAGGGGGGAAAGATAAAGATGACAGAGATAAAGAAATCCAATATAATAATATGACATAGGTCAATAAATACAAAAGGGGGGATCGGCTTCATGGCTCACTTGTGAGCGCTGATATGTGCGCAAGTTGCGAAACCACTACCCATGGTTGCGCTTTGACAAACCGATGCTTTCTGGCTTGTGCCTGGGGCCTAAACAGGCCGCGTGCTGTGGGGGGGTTCCTGGGGATGCTCGGACCTTGCCCTGCTAGGACCTAGCAAATTTCAAACTGTATCTTATGCAGATGTAAGCACATCCTCTTCCTCTATCCGTACCGGAGGTAATATTCTGGAGGTAACACAGAGGTAACACTCTGGTAACTGGAGGTAACACTCTGGTAACTGGAGGTAACACTGAGGTAACACTCTGGTAACTGGAGGTAACACTGGGGTAACACTTCTGGAGGTAGCACTGGGGTAGCACTTCTGGAGGTAACACTGAGGTAACACTTCTGGAGGTAACACTGAGGCAACACTTCTGGAGGTAACACTGAGGTAATATTCTTGAGGTAATACTCTGGATGTGTCATTCTGGAAGTATTGTTCTGGAGGTAATTTTTTTTGGGAGGTAATATTCTGGATGTAATGTTCTGGAGGTATTATCCTGGAGGTTAATGTCCTGGATGTAATATTCTGGATGTAATATCTCCTTCCTTCATCCACTTCAACAACCACAACCACATCCCACAAACATAGCATGGCCATAACCGCATTGAGATTACCCGAGGGGCGCAGGGCTACAACATCACGATTGGCAAGAGAGTGTACATGAATTTTGACTGCTGCATTCTGGACTGCGCGGCTGTAGACATTGGAGACCGCGTCTTGTTTGGCCCCAAGGTTCAGATATATACCCCAGGCCACTGCATTGACCCAACCATTCGGAATGGCATGGACGGCCCCGAATATGCCAAGCCTGTCAAAATAGGCAACGATGTGTGGATCAGTGGTGGGGTCATCATTATCGGTGAGGAATCCCCCCCGCTCGTGCCTGCTCCCCTCACTCCCCTTCTCCTCCCCACCCCTTCCCCCCTAAAAAGAAAACATGGTCTCTCTCCCCTCACCCCTCCCCTCTCTCTACCCCCTCTCCCTGTCTCTGTCTCTGTCTGTGTGTTGTGTGGGTGGGTGGGTGTGTGTGTGTGTGTGTGTGTGTGTGTGTGTGTGTGTGTGTGTGTGTGTGTGTGGAGAGAGAGAGAGAGAGAGAGAGAGAGAGAGAGTGAGAGAGAGAGAGAGAGAGAGAGAGAGAGAGAGAGAGAGAGAGAGAGAGAGAGAGAGAGGGAGGGAGGGAGGGAGGGAGGGAGGGAGGGAGAGTGAGAGAGGGAGAGGGAGGGAGTGAGAGAGGGAGAGAGGGAGAGAGGGGGAGAGAGAGAGAGAGAGAGAGAGAGAGAGAGAGAGAGAGAGAGAGAGAGAGAGAGAGAGGAGAGAGAGAGAGAGAGAGAGAGAGAGAGAGAGAGAGAGAGGAGGGGGGGGGAGAGGGATGGGACTGCATGTGTGTTGGGGCGGGCATGCGCGCCGGCCTGCATGCTTGCATGCTTCTGCCTGCGTGCCTATGTATGCGCAGTGATGTGTGTGTGTGTGTGTGTGTGTGTGTGTGTGTGTGTGTGTGTGTGTGTGTGTGTGTGTGTGTGTGTGTGTGTGTTTGTTTGTTGTATGTTGTTTTTGTGTGTTAGTGTGTCTTTTGTGTGTGTGTGTGTGTGGGGTGTGTTGTATGTTTGTGTGTGAGTGTGTGTGTTAGAGAGAGAGAGAGAGAGGGAAAGAGAGAGAGAGAGAGAGAGAGAGAGAGAGAGAGAGAGAGAGAGAGAGAGAGAGAGAGAGAGAGAGAGTGTGTGGTGTGTGTGTGTGTGTGTGTGAGAGAGAGAGAGAGAGAGAGAGAGAGAGAGAGAGAGAGAGAGTGCGAGTGCGAGTGCGTGCGTGCGTGCGTGCGTGTGTGCGTGCGTGCGTGTGTGTGTGTGTGTGTGTGTGTGTGTGTGTGTGTGTGTGTGTGTGTGTGTGGTGTGTGTGTGTGTGTGTGTGGCGCGCGCGCGCGCGCGGACCCACAGCCTCCAAACTGATACTTGAGGTGGCCCCCCCCCCCCCCAAAACAAACAAAGGAGGCCTCAACACAGAGGAAACAAGTGAGTTGCCTGCTGCTAGCTGTTTAGGTGGGCCCTCCCAGCAATGTGATGTCTCTTTATATTTGTGCTTCCCAGGAGTTCCGAGCAGATTTGTAGCTTAATTCCAAGGGTTGAGAATCCAGGAGGACTAAAGGTTGCAAAGAATCAAAGCGGGCTGCAAGATTTAGAGGGCGTTGCAAAATCTCAGTGGAGACCGCAAGGCTTAGAGGAGACTGCAGAACCTAGTGGCGGCGGCAAAATTTAGTGGAGGGGTGCAAAACATAGAGGGCGTTGCAAAACTCCGTAGCGGCTGCACATCAGAATGCAGATTGCAGAGCTTTAGGGCGTTGCAAAACTCGGTGGAGATCGCAACATTTAGTGGAGGTTGCCGAACTAAGAGGGAGGTTAAGCAGGGGCATGGCTCGGCAGGGGGGGTGACCATTGGAGATGGAGCGACAGTTGCTGCGGGAGCCGTGGTGACGCGGGATGTACCGCCCAGGACCTTGGTGGCTGGGAACCCTGCCCGAGTGATCCGGCACATCAAGGAGGGGGAGCGGTCTCGCCACGAGATTTTCTAGGGGTCCGAGGCAGACTCGACCCCTCCTCATCATCATCATCATCAGCAGCAGCAGCAGCAGCAGCAGCATCTTCACAATTGCCAAACTGGCGTCTTACAGTATCGTTTTCATCATCAGGAATTTCTTCTGAAGCAAGGTTAACTTATATCTTCGTATGTCACGTTTTTATCTGTAATTTTGTATTTGCGCAGCATGAGTTATGCTCTCATGTCATAGGGAAACTCAACACAGCAACTTGAAGAGATCCAAGACATGCAGAGACAAAGGGCATCCAGCGGGCTCAGGCATCTAATCGTGATTTTGAATTGTAGAAAGGTACTTCTAGTCACGAAAGTGATATATCTGGTGGCCAGTCCTCCCCCCCCCCCTCTCTCATTCTAACCCCCGGCGGCTTTTCTCTGCCCCCTGAGAGGGGGGTCCCACGCTCGCTCGCTCAGACCCCCGGGGGGGGGGGGAAGGGTGGGAGGAGAGAGAAGAGGGGGAGAGGGAGAGGGGAGAGGGAGAGGGAGAGGGGAGAGGGTGAAGGAGAAGACACCCCACGGTCCTAACCACCCATTCTGCGGTGCAATGTGTTCTTTTTTGATAGATTCAACAAATGATAAACGAAAGAGTATCAAAAGTCCTCTTGCAACAGCAACGAGCAACTAACAGAAAAGCCATGGGGGAAGTCAGACTGGGGCCAGGCCGACTCTGTCCTCGGCTGGTGACATCATTGAGCGCCATTCGGGATGAACAAACGGAACCTCCTCCTCCAGGAAGGTTTACTTGCAGAAATCAGCGTTAGAAGCGACGTGTAAGCTTAGAACCCCAATTTGCGGTAGGGGAGCTGCATTATTGAAACGCGTGCACGGTCTCTCTCTCTCTCTCTCTCTCTCTCTCTCTCTCTCTCTCTCTCCTCTCTCTCTCTCCTCTCTCTCTCTCTCTCTCTCTCTCTCTCTTCTCTCCTCTTCTCTCTCTCTCTCTCTCTCTCTCCCCCCCCCGTCCCTCTCGCTCGCACACACACACAAACACACACACACACAACACACACACACACACACACACACACACACACACACACACAACACATACGCACACACACACACGCACGCACACACACACACACAACACACAGCACACACACACACACACACACACATACACACACACATACACACACACACACACACACACACACACACACACACACACACACACACAAAATAAGTATGCACGCATGCAAAACGCGGGGGCCCGCCCGCTTGCCCTCCCACATATGTGCCCCCCCCCCCCCCTGGCCTCCAACAAAACTCTGTACCCTGAAGGGCTTTACCGCGGTATTGAACAGGTACATTGGGCTAGGGGCGCAAATTGGTCAGTAGAGTTGAAGGGCTAAGGTGAGGGCTTGATGATTTTCTTAGTAGGTGTGAAAACTGATGCCGACAAAGGCTTAGCCCCCTAAAAAAAGACACTGAGAAGTATTAGGTTAACAAGGGCAGCCCACGTTGCTCACGCCTACCCCACCAACAGCATGACCATCACTTTGGAATAAATGCCACATCTCCTTTGGTGTGGGCTTCTCTCTTCAAATGTCACGTCATCACTGTTGTAAAAAAAATTGTGGGTGTTTATCCTAGTTGTATTTGGTGGTTCCCACAGGTACATGTAGTCCATAGAGTCCGCGCAGGTACCGTGGTACCCATGGTACCGCATTGACGC
>KV908416.1:454840-462340 GCA_002005505.1 Botryococcus braunii
GCTTGAGGTTGTCTTGTATTCATTAAACAAGAAGCGCAGAGCTCGTCATTTTTCCATTTGCGCTCCTTGAACAGCAGTCAGAAGCTGTCACAACCTGTGCCAAGCTATCGCAGCTGCCGCTGACTTTCGTTGAAGAGACAGCACCAAGTTTGCACGGACCTGAGCTGACATGGATTCTGGTCCGCCAGTTTCATGCAGGATGCCCGCCCCACATGCAGTGTTTTCATGCATCCGTCCATCCATCAGCATCATATACCTTGCCTTCATGCACCTGGCCATGTGTGTGTATGGAGTCATAAGGGGATTACACACACACATTGTCAAATTGCCCCAGGTTCGAATCCTGGGCACATACTGGGCAAAATTTGCAATTTTTTACCCTTTTCCCCCCAGGCTGCACGTTTGGGAATTCACTTGTTTTAAGCTGATACGCAAGGTCAAACTCAAACCAACTCTTTCTTCTCACAATCCCTGTGGTCCCACTGCATTTGTTTCCAAAACAAAAAAGTTGTGAATGGGTGAAGCGCAACCTAGCTCCAGCTTTCATTGCTCTGCAACTGTGATAGCCTGGAAGCAGATGTTTCTGTCGTTTTAGCCCGGAACTGTTTCTGTGTGATCGTCGGCAGATGCCCACACATCTTCCCACACTAGTTTGTGCACATTAGTTATCTAACAAGATACGGGGAGCTCCTTCATTTTCCATTTGCGCCCCTTGAACAGCAGCCACAAGCTGTCACGACTTGTGCCAAGCGATTGCAGCTGCTGCTGACGTGCTTTGAAGCGACATCACCAAATTTGTACCCGACCTGAGCTGACTTGGATTCTGGACCGTCAGTTTTATGTGACACCCCACATGCAGTCTTTTCATGGGTCCTTCCATCAGCATATATACTCGCCTTTGAGTTCTTGGCCATGTGTGTTTATGGACTCAATAGGGGATTGTGCACATTCTTTGACGATGTGGCACCAGCTTCGAAACCTGAGCAATTTGAGAATTGGCAGTCTCTACATTTTTTCCGCAGTCTGCACGACTGGAAATCCTCCTGTTTTTACGCTGAATACACATGTGCAAGACTCAAACGAACTGTTTCTCCTCACAGTTCCTGTGGTCCTACTGTATTTCTTCCCGCTCCCAGTGTGCTTGTTTGGCCATAAAAAAAAAGTTTGTGAATTATTGAAGCGCAAAGCTCCAACTTTGATTGCCCCACAACATTGATAGGTGGGAACTGGATGTTTCGGTACGGAAATGTTTCTGTGGGGTCGACGGCACATTCCCACACTTCTTCTCACACTTTCCCTCCACGGAACGGTATTGTCTTGCCGCACGACAACCAGATTAATTCCGGTCTGTCAATTTCATGTGACACCCCACATGCAGTCTTTTCAGGGGTCCACCCATATATACTTGCCTTTGAGCTCGTGGCCATGTATCTGTAAGGACTCAGAGGGGGATTATGCACATTCTTTGACAAAGCAGCACCAGGTTCGAACCCTGGGCAAATATTCGGGACACACCTGGATATGTTTTTTTCCCCCCCAGTCTGCGCGACTGGGAATTCACATGTTATACGCTGGAACACATGTGCAAACTCAAATCAACTCTTTCTCCTCACAGTTCCTGTGGTCCTACTGTATTTGTCCCCGCTCCCAGCGTACTTGTCGGCCCAAAACAAAAAGTCGTAAATGGATGAAAGCCCAAAGCTCCGGCGTTCAATCAAAACTGTGGTAGCCTGGAACCGGATGTTTCGGTACTTTTTTGCGAGGAACTGTTTCTGTGTGGTCGATCAAGCGGCACATTCCCACACTCTTTCCCCCACTTTCCCTCCACGGAACGCTATTGTTGTCCTGCTGCACCAAGTCGTGCGCTAATCTGTGTCGGTGTCGGGCACTGTCCTTCTTGTATGTGTTTATATCTCTTTATGAATTTTGAAGGCATCATAAAGGCTAGAAAACGCGTTGGGGGGGCAGCTCACAGTGGAACAATTCAAGGCCGCGCGGCAGAAGGGGCTTGTGAAACGCGTTCGGCCGCCGGGGGACTACAAGTCGGAGGGCAGCATCAGTGACTGGGCCGTCTTACATGATGATGGCCTGCCCACCCTGGCCGAAGTGTTTGAGGGCGTTCCCCGCGATGTCGGCTTTGACATTGAGGTCAAGATGGCAGTTCCTGCCGATGTGGAGAGAACTCCTCCCCAGGAGGTGCGTGGCCCTCCGCCGCTCTCCCCCATCCCTTTCCGTCACCCTTTTTTTGAGTTTTTTTTTTTCTTTTTTTTAGGGGGGGGGTTTTGGGGGGGGGCGGGTGGTTTGGGTTTTTAGTTCTGGTATGCGTCTCTGCAAAGAGTGCGACAGGGTCTGGCTCTCCTTTGAGGGACGGGGCGTTATGGGTAGAGGTAAGGGCGGAGCGGGCACACGGGAGGTGGGAGGGGAGAGGGAGAGACACCGGGGG
Source organism: Botryococcus braunii (assembly GCA_002005505.1). Classification (NCBI taxonomy): domain Eukaryota; kingdom Viridiplantae; phylum Chlorophyta; class Trebouxiophyceae; genus Botryococcus; species Botryococcus braunii. The sequence continues at coordinate 457,284 of KV908416.1, forward strand.
GTGGGGGGGGGGGGGGCACTCACACACCCATCCACCCCCCTCCCACACACACACACACACACACACACACACACACACACACACACACACACACATGCACACACACATGCACGGACGCTCGCACACACACACACACATGCACGGACGCACGCACACACACACACACACACACACACACACACACACACACACACACACACACACACCCAGACACACACACACACAGAGGGCGGGGGGGGGGGGGGGAGGACAGGGCGCGCATTACCTGGTCTTTTGTGTTGTCATATGAAGGGGTTGGAAGCATGCAGCACAGATTTGCAAGCGAATTTATCCATTTCAGGTACTGGATGGATTGTCATCATCATCTCAGAGTCAGAAGATGCGTTCCATGCTTTTATGTCTCCCTTTCCAATGTTCCTTGGACTCTGCCCCACTCCAACGCCTGCATCCCCCGCACCCCCCCAACACATCTCTTCCTCACACTCTCCTTTCCCTTCTTGCTCCTTCTCCCTCCATCCCCCTCCATCGTCTTTCTTCGTCTTTAACGCCTTCCTGTCCCTCTTCGGGTTCGAATGCAGCTACGAGATAGTGTTTAGGGTGTTGTGGGGGTTTTGGGGGGGGGGGGGCGGGCGGGGGGCGCGGGGCAAGTTGGAAATGTTGTGTTTCATACCCTGAATTCATTTGTGGTACGCGCAACCAAACATTTTCCATTTTTTTTTACTCTTATCGCCCCGAAAGTGCGATGTCAGGCTTGTGGTGGGGTCCAGATTGAGCGGATGGTGGCTCCTATTTTGGAAACGGTGCTGCGGTACACAGAGAGCGGGCCCGGAGCCTCCCGCAATGTGGCCTTCACGTCGTTCGATCCGGATGTGTGCGTGGCCTTACGGCAGCGGGCTCCGAAAACCCTCCCCGTCCTTTTCCTGACCGTTGGCTTTCCCATACAGCACCCGGACGCCCGCCGCAACTCACTCTCGGCGGCTCTCGCCTTTGCCGCGGAATCTGGGCTCCATGTGGGTCCCCCTCCCCTCCATCCCCACGATGCCTTAAGGCATCTCACCTCGTCCATGTGGTGGCTCTTCAAAAGTTGTTGAAAGTTTTCAGCAAGGTTTAAACCTGCAAAAGTTGTTGAAAGTTTTCAGCAAGCTTTAAACCTGAAAGCCGTTGGTCTACAGGAGGGGCGTGGGAGAGAGATAGAGAGGGGGGCGAGGGGGAGAGCGGGGGAGGAGAGAAAGGGAGAGGGGGAGAGGGGGGGAGGGGGGGGGGAGGAGAGAGAGAGAGAGAGAGAGAGAGAGAGAGAGAGAGAGAGAGAGAGAGAGAGAGAGAGAGAGAGAGAGAGAGAGAGAGAGAGAGAGAGAGAGAGAGAGAGAGAGAGAGAGAGAGAGAGAGAGAGAGAGAGAGAGAGAGAGAGAGAGAGAGAGAGAGAGAGAGAGAGAGAGAGAGAGAGAGAGAGAGTGAGAGAGAGAGAGAGAGGAGGAGGAGAGAGGAGAGGAGAGGGGGGGGAGGGGGAAGGAAAGCGGCTGTCTATCATTTGCGCTGCACATGTCACTGTCTCCTCTGAAATCATTTATCAGCCTTGTCTGTTGTTGGGTACCATGGTCTCCTGTCTAAATCATCTGTAATCTGCTATCTAATTCATCTGTCATCATCTATCATCAATGTCTGTAACCTGGTGCCATGAATTGCTGTCTAATTCATGTGTCATCATCAATCATTGCTATCTGTTGTCTAGTACCATGGTCTGCGGTCCATTTTGCCCTTGCTAGTATAAATATGAGTCCTCCAACAAAATCTCCACTCTTCTTTTGTCAGTCATTGTCTCTTGCCATTCGCTCCTGCCTGGATCATCATCATTAATGAGGCAGAAACTAGCAGGATTTTGTGTCATTGCACATGCACGCACGCACACGCACACGCACACACACACACACACACACACACACACACACACACACACACACACACACACACACACACACACACACACACGTGTGCACAGGACACGTGCACAGGCATGCAGTGGCCATTACAGCACTGCAGTTTCTAACAGAAGCATGGGAGAAACACTTGTACGCAGATGGGGTTATGGGTGGCCCCCTCTCACAACTTGGGTCGATGGGGCGAAAGTATGCTGCCCATAAATGGTGTGCATTTCATGAGAACATTCATGTTCTTTTCATAAAGGAAAGGAAGCTTGAGGCAGGGCGGTCATGCAGGACAATGGCTGTGTCGCAGCCTGGTCAAAGTCCAGCTTGTACGTTCTGTTAGTATGGGATGTATACACAATATACATAGGTATAGTGCACAAAATACCGGAATTTGGTAATTTGGTGCTAATCCTTGAACCGTCCTGGTTGCGGTGCTTGAGCACACGTTTTTTTATCAAATTCACAAATCTCTCGTGTTCGAACATGTCCCTGTTCATTAGCGTGCCCAAAGTCGCACATGTCCATCATAGCAGTCCTGTGTCGTCGTAATAGAACGCCGTAATAGATTTTTCACTGCTCGAAAAAGCTGTTCTCTTCAGGAAAAAAAAAGGGTTATCACATCCATGGCATATGTAGAACACATATGTCGTTGTAACGTAATTTTTACTGCTCGAAAATGCTGTTCTCTTCTCCAAAAAGCTGATCTCATCGATGGGACACCTAAGACACATCTTAATAGGGGACTTAGGACACATCTGGATGGGGAACCTCAGGGCATCGTTCCCCTGGCCTCCACGCTGGAAGGCAAACCGGAGATCCTGGAAGAGGCAGCAAAGAGGGGCCTCTCCATCGTCACATGGGGTGGCGTCAACAACCGGCCGGATTTCGTGAGAACGCAAGGGTCCTGGGGCGTGGGGTCGGTCATTCTGGATGACGTGGCTGAAGTTGTCGAGGCTCTTGCTGAGTGATCTTACAGATACTCACGTGACTGTGCGGGCACCGGGGGCCTGAGACTGACATATTTCACATTTCATTATTACCCTAGTATACAAAAGCGGAGTACTTCAAACCCGTAAACCATCTGTTGCCTATGAGCTCATGAGGCCTCAATACACGGCAGTGGTCTTCTTCGTTTGACTGTTGTAAATTTTTCCAAATCTGGAAATGTGCCCGAACTGTGCCCACATCTGTAACGCCACCAGCTTTGCAGGAAATGCGACTTGTAATTCGCACACATGTGCGACTCTTGCCTCTTGGCATGTGTGAAGGGGTTGAAAAGGTGGGCAAGGGCTGGGATTGGGGGGTTCCAAGCAAGCTCCCGCCATCACAGAATGCCTTCAAAGGACGAGTCATGCCCGCTTTGGTTTATCAATGTGCGGCGCAGGGGTTACCTGTCGGGTGTGTCGGTTGGATCCCAACACTCCCATTGGCCCGGAACAGGTCCCATAGGTCGCATTAGGTTTCCGCCATCCAATTCGCGGCAATCAACTGAACGACAAGAGCTTAGCGAAAGGTGGTGTCGTCTGCAGTGGGTGGAGTCCGTATGTGCACCCAGTTGCAGGGCTTGCCAGAGTGTTCTCTGGGGTCCGCGGCCGGTGGAGATGCGGGAAATGTCCAAGTCAGTGACTTCAAACCGTCCACTGAATTTCAGAACTGTACACTGGGGTATTCGCTTGCAAAGACGCCGTTTAATTTGCAATTGTGGTTGCAACACTGGGAGAAGTATTGACACTCACATAGGTTGCTTGATTAGACAGGAAATGAGCGTAAGCATTTTAATTTCAAAGTCCGCAGCTCTATTGCCAAGGCGCAAGTGAATGAAGGCGTTAAATCTCAGTTCAACACGCCGTTAAGTTTAAACTCGTACTGGATCACTTACATTATTTCCTCGGCAAGTCAAAAAAGTCCCGTACGGTGGGGTTGGGCAGAAGCGTACAATATACACACTGGTGCCGAGCTCCCAATATCTCGCTTTGCTGTACTTATGTGAGGGGCATCCAAGGAGAGAGTTTCTGAAACTCCTTCTTGGCAACGTATCAGGCAGATTCTGGCGTGTCCATTGGACATATCGTAATACAAAATACATTCGAGATGCAAGTAGACAGAGGGTCGTCAAAGCAGTCTTCACAATCATGAATGAGGTAGGGGAATTACTTCTATGACTCTTTACAGTTGCAGCCGACAACCTTGAGGGTTTTTCATGCGCTCTGGCATGGTGAGGAGGATCAGTGACGGCAATTGCAATGTGCCTCCCCCCCCCCCCCCAACCGAGGAGTTCGCGCTCTAGCACAACTCTGGACACCCACTGTCGCAAACTCCTTGCAGGCTTTGAGGGGTTCTTATGAGTGTGTGGGTGATTAGTGGGTTGGGGGGGGGGGGGATCATTGCAATTGTCGTCATTGATCTCCCTCATTATGCAAGAAGGGGGGGGGGGAGTGTGGTTAGGGGGAAATTTTTGGGGGGGTGGGGAGGTGGGGACACCCTCATCTGGGGAGGGAGGGGCCACCGTTTAAACAATGTGCTTCCGGAATCAGCTTCGAGTACGGAGTCATGACATGAGCATCCTGCAATACTTTAAAGTTTGAGAAGATAGACCGGATTTGCATTTCAAATTTCGTCACATGATTGATCCCTACAAACTCCGGCATCTGCAACACACTTATGTGAGCAGGTCTAAGGCAAGGGTAAAATGAAAGCGGGTGTATGTAGCGCGCGGCAGGCAGACGCCGCCGGGGTTAGCTCCGTCGGATGCCAAGCGATACATTATACTGGGCTTTGCGCTAGTATATACGGTGTGGCGCTCGGGGGACACTGGCACTTTCATCGGTGCACACAATTTGGGATAACTTTACAGTGTATACAGCATGTCGTAAAGCATTACGTAATGCAAGAGTTAAACGAGCATAAGACCCCCTGAAAACACACTTGCAAGGAGTTTGCGTCAATGTGTGCCTGAAATGTGCCAGAGCGCTTGTGTTTTCCTCAAAGTTGTCGGCTGAAACTGTCAAGAATGGAGAAATCAACTCTTCAACTTCATCCATGATTGTGAACACTGCTTTGAACACCCTCCATCTACTCGCATCTCGGGCGTATTTTGAATCACGAAACGTCCAATCGAGATGCCAGAAGCTA
>KV908416.1:469840-472974 GCA_002005505.1 Botryococcus braunii
TCGACTCCTTTCCAGGACTCCAAAAGTACACACGCACGCACGCACACACGCACTCACTCACGCACTCACTCACTCACTCACTCACACACACACACACACACACACACACTCTCTCTCTCTCTCTCTCTCTCTCTCTCTCTCTCTCTCTCTCTCTCTCTCTCTCTCTCTCTCTCTCTCTCTCTCTCTCTCTCTCTCTCTCTCTCTCTCTCTTCCCCCCCCTCTCCCCCCCCCCCCGCCCGCAGCCACCCTCTCTTTCGCTCTCTCCTGCTCTCCCCGCTTGCCTCCCTGCCATTTTTGGCCCATTACATGTTGTCCACCTGCGACCATTTGGATGACAAAACGCGACTTTTCGCGCATCGGGGGCATGAGACTGGTATATTTCACTTCTACCTTTAAAAGTCAACTCCTTCCTTGCGAACACCGCTCACGGTAGACGATCCCCCAAGGTTGTCAAGCTATGCCTACTTCAAGCATTTCTGCTTGCGGCGTCACCTGCAGTGATGGCACAACGGCAGCGTCAGTTCGTAGCCTGTGGGAAAAACCGTCCACGCTACAACGTTTCCAGGAACAGCACACAGCACTCTCCAACAGTAGAGGTTGGTCAAGGATACCAACATGCTTCGGACAAGTCCTTACAAATGATGTTAACTGCTCTCACTCTTGCTAAAGACCACGTAACACTACGCCTTGCCTGATAGCAGAGTTCAGCACCAAAGAGGCCTTGCGATGTCTACTTTACGTCACTAGAATACAATAATAGTTCATCAGTAACTCAGCAAGGTCTCTTTGTGATGTTTGTACAGTGAAACTATCTTACCGCCACAACGGTGGACTTCAACATAAGTCTCAATGAGGTCAAACATTCAGTGCGCTCTCGTCATGCACTCTCATCAATGCACACAGCAGTAATATCTAACTGGTCTGAATGTTTGAGAACAATCATATCTGGAACGACTTTGAGAATCCTAAACACACCTGCAGTGATGGCACGACGGCAGCGTCAGTTCGTAGCCTGTGGGAAAAACCGTCCACGCTACAACGTTTCCAGGAACAGCACACAGCACTCTCCAACAGTAGAGGTTGGTCAAGGATACCAACATGCTTCGGACAAGTACCGAGCCGTTCCTGGGCTGCCCAGGGATGGCTCGGACTGCAGGGATCCTAAAGTACTACCATACGTAATGTCTATTGAGAACGCATATCGTACAAGTCACGTGTTATGTCATTGAGGTACGAGTAAGATCTATACCGTTCATAAAGGGCTATAAAGGCTATAGTTTACACTGCTGTTGATGGCATGTGACAGGGGATGTCACTAAGTACAGTATTGACCAATTCATTCAACACTTCCCCTTGACAGCACCCTGTCACCTATGTCATCTTCACAAGTCCAAACCCTCGCCTGTGCACCTGGAAGACAGGGCGAGCGAGAGGCTTTGTCAGCATGTCTGCCTTGTTCCTTGCAGACTCCACATAGCAGAGTGTAACCTGCCCCTTTGCAATAGCTTCACGTGCAAAGTGGAAGCACACTGCAATGTGCTTAGTATACTTGCTATACAGTGGGTTTTTCAGGTTAGCAATGCACCCCTGATTGTCACAGTATAGCTTCACTGACCAAGGAGGAGTTCCGATTTCCTCCATGAACCCACGCAGCCAGTTAAGCTCCTTAATAGCCAGACTGGTTGCCATGAATTCTGCCTCCACAGTGGAGGTAGCAACTGAGTGTTGCTTCTTACTACCCCAGACCACAGCACTGCCAAACACTGATAGCACATACCCCGAGGTAGAATGCCTGCTGTCAATATCGCCAGCATAATCTGCATCAACATGACCTTCTAACACAGGCCCTTTCCCTCCCAGCACTAAGACACACTCTCGAGTAGACTGAAGATACCTCAATACCCTCAAGCCCTCATTCATGTGGCAGTGGTGGGAGCGTTCCGGTAACGGGACAGAACACCCACAGCCTGAGCTATATCAGGTCGAGTTGTATTAGCAATATACAACAGAGACCCAACAAGCTCACAATATCTATGCCCGGAGGCAGTGGAGTCCCAGACCCAAAGCTGGTCTCACCCACTGTAACCTGCGGCATCCCAGACATCACAAAGTCTTTACTCATGGGAGTATCGACTGTGCGTGACTCAGCACTCACCCCAAACTTCTCACACAGTGCATCAATCTTAGGCATGCAGCTCAGTGATAGGCACCGATTCTCTCTATCTCTCAGGATCTGGCAGCCCAAGAAATCCTTGACTTCACCGAGGTCATGAATCTTGAAGCTTGCCAACAGCTCCTTTTTCACCCATTCTATCTCTTCCGCACCCATTGCCACAATCAAAAGATCATCAACATACACAAGCATGTATGACAGCTCCCCATCCTCGTGTCTCTTTATGTAAACTCCCGCATCACTCTTACACACTTCATATCCCATACTTAGCAGCTTCTCATTCAGGGTCTTGTGCCAAGCCCTGGGAGCCTGCTTCAGGCCATAAAGGCCTTACGCAGTCTGCACACAATGTTGGGTTGCCATTATCAAACCCAGGAGGCTGTTCACATACACCTCCTCCTCTAATTCACCATTCGAAAAGGCGGTCTTTATATCCACCTGGTGAATTTCCATGTTCTTTGCTGCAGCAGTTGCTAGCAAAGTCCTCCTGGACCCATAGCTACTGGTAGGTGCAAAGACCTCATCTACATCAACTCCAGGAATCTGTCTACAGCCCTGGGCTACAAGCCGAGCCTTAAATCTCAACACGTTCCCATGTGCATCAGTCTTCACAGAGAAGATCCAATGCACAGGGATCACCTTGTGTCCCCTGGGTCTCTCAACGTACTCCATCACCTCGTGCGCATCAAGAGAATCTTGCTCCTCTTGCATTGCCTGGCGCCAGAATTCCCACTGAGGGGATCTTTGCGCCTCCTTGAGGTTTCCAGGGACTGGCACCTTGGACCACCTCACCCCAGGTATCTGACCCTTTACAGGATTCAGATTGTGATCATGCACAACATGGCTATCCTCTCTAGGCTCACACGCACGTGCTTCCACTACTCTTTCGCTCGAGGTTACTGCGTTACACACCTCTCTGACTCTCTCCCACTCTGCAGGTTCTGCAGCTCTCTCCAGGATC
>KV908416.1:473039-478039 GCA_002005505.1 Botryococcus braunii
TTCACCTCGGACCGGTCTTCATCCACACCTCTGCCTCAAGAATCGCTCCCACCCCAAACCACAATCTCCCCCGACCAACTCACTTGGACCACCCCCCAGGTATCTGACCTTTACAGGATTCAGATTGTGATCATGCAAACATGGCTTCCTCTCTAGGCTCACACGCACGTGTTCCACTACTCTTTCGCTCGAGGTTACTGCGTTACACACCTCTCTGACTCTCTCCCACTCTGCAGGTGTCTGCAGCTTTCTCTCCTTGGAGGATTCACATGCTGCTCCACTCAATCTGGGTCTTACATCACTCATCATGTCCCAAACGCACTCATCACTCAAAGGCGCAGCATAATCTGGCACTGTGCGACACCCTGCAGTGGTGTCTCTCTCATCCACGCTTGTACTCTCACAACACACCTGAGACTCCCCAGTGTGTCCCTCACAAGCACGCAGAGCCTGGCCATCTGAAGACTCCCTTTGTCCATCAAGTGTCTGATTGGAAATCTCCAAACTGACCTCTCTTGCCTCACTCTCAGCGCTTACATGATCAGACATGCCCTCCAGCCTGGCCAAGTCCTGTCCATTAGGCTGAGCTTCCGTTGCTTCCCCTGGGCAAATGGCCTCTGACATTCTCCTATTCTCTCCATCACTCACATCTCCATCATGTTCCACAGTGACCTCAGCTGCAGCCTCACGTGCTGCTACTCTCTGATCATACCGTTGCTGCCGGGTCAGCCCGTCTTGCCCTCGGACACCCATGGCCCCAACTTCCATTCGAACACATTCTTGCACATTATTCAAACGTTGCAGGTGTGACTTGGTCTCCTGGCCTCCTCGCGCCAGGTTCTCCATGTGTCCGAGTACGGACCAGCTGTGGCCGGACTGCGTATGGCTCAGCTCGAGGAAGTGGGCTCCCCGTCCACGTTGACACTTGTAGTCTCAGAATTCTCACAGGGGTTGATTGCACATGGGGTAGTTGCACAGGGGGTGGTTGCACAGGGGGAGTCAGGTCCGGACTGCTGCACGTTGACCTCTCGGTTGCAGAGAGGCTCAGGATCATCTGAGTCCCAAAAAGACAACTGACCCAAGGACTGCTGGCCCTCCTGTTGTACAAAAGGCACGGCAAAGGGCTGCTGGACTGCATTTGGACTCACAGGAGACATGGTGCTAAGCCCCACTCTGTCTGCGCCCCTTAAGTGCTCCAGAAAGGTGACGTCTCTGCTTTCTTTCCAAATCCCGTTTCCCATATAAATTCTATATGCCTTTGACACACTGGAATACCCTGTGAAGAGACCAGGGGAGGTCTTAGACTCAAACACTCCCCTTTGGTGATCAGGTATGTGCACATGTGCTAGACAACCAAAAGTCCTGAGCAGGGACACATCGGGCTTTACCCCATGGAAGGCTTCATAAGGCGTCTTGTCACGTCCAGTCACAGGTCCCATATTGTACAGGATGCAGGCTGTCTCCACTGCTTCCTTCCAGAGTGACTGTTTGGCAGCTGCATGCAACATGAGTGTTCTGGCCTTCTCCTTGATTGTTCGGTTCATCCGTTCAGCAACGCCATTTTGCTGAGGCGTGTATGCTGCAGAGGTCTCAAATTTAATTCCCTCCTGCGTACAGAAACCCTTCAATGTACTGTTGAGGAATTCTGTCCCCCTGTCAGTACGAATGCACTTAACAGAGCGGTTCAACTGCCTCTGCCAAAAAATCAGGAGGTCTCTGACTGCACTACTGATTGCATCCTTGGTTTTTACTGCCAGGGCTATGACGTAGTGCGTAGCCTCATCCACAATCGTGACAAAGAAGCGCTCCCCAGTAATAGCTGTAGGGGAGATGGGGCCAACTGTGTCCAAATGAATTCTCTCAAGGGGCTCAGTGGCTGCTCTGGAACTGGTTCCAAAAGGGGGACGACTGTGCTTTCCTTGAATGCACGCTTCACATGAAGAGTGACAGTTTGCGCAAGGGGAGAGAGATACAGGGATGCCCAGGACCAAATCTTCAGACTGCAGTCGCCTCATATTAACCTCCCCTGGGTGCCCCAGTCTACTGTGCCACAGTGCTCTCAATCTGCAATCATGAGCGACTTGTGCTCTGGCTGTGTTAACAAACACAGAGACAGGGTTTCTGACTGGACTGACCTTCTGCAAGAAATACAGGCCATTTCTCTGTGCAACTGAACAAGACCAGTTTTGAGCGCCACGCATCCCAGTGTAACTTCCCACACTGTCTGTCACAAAACTAGCCCCATCACGTATAGCAGCTGTCACTGAAATCAGATTAGCTGTAGCTGAAGGAACACAATGCACATTGTGAAGCCACAGGGGTTGCTGTTCTGCACTGCTCAAGCACAGGGAACCAGTTGCAATTATCTGTCCCGTGGCATCTGATGTAGCCATATGCAAAGGAATGGGATTTCTGTGCAGGGTGGGGGAATGTAGCAGGGACAGATCATTGACTAGGTGGATGGTGGCTCCACTGTCCACCAGAAAACTTCTCGCTTCTGGCATGACGCGTGTTGGTGTTAAGACATTCAGAGAAATCATGGCAGACATACCAGAGGGTGGTGGATATCCCCCGGGGAAAAAGTTGTTGCCGTTCCCGCTGCCCTCCGGAGGTCGAGCCACTGCAGCCGACGCTTGATTTTTAAATTGCGGAAGCAGATTGGCCATTGCAGCCATGACTTGCTGCAGGTTCTGTTGCATCTTCTCGTCCGCCTCCTTCTTGAGGCAGTTCCTCTCAAAATGGCCTAGCTTGTTGCAGTAGCGGCAGCGCCTGTTGTCCCGCCGGTCCCATCCCTCCACCTTGGTCGATGAAGCTTGGCCCCCCTGGCCTCCAGCTTGGGTCTCCCGTGGGCTTGCAGTCCCTGGTGTGGTGGAGTAGGCTGGTGTGATGGCTGCCCTGGCCACAGGGGTGACTCTGGGGACCTGGTCGTTGAAGCCCAGTCCCTTGGCTGTGGTGGAGATGATCTCCCACAGTCCCTCCAGATCCTTCCCAGCAGATGAGGAGAACATCCCAGTCTCCTTCGCTTCCTCTGGCAGGCCCTTGATGATTGCCAGCTTGGCTTCTCTCTCCATGATGGAGTGCCCATTTCGCTTGAGCGCATGGAACAGTGCCACCTTCCTGTTGTAGTAGTCCTCCAACGTTTCTGTCTCTCCCATGCTGGTGTGTAGGAGCTCCAGCCAGCGTGCTGTTACCTCCTGGTCTGCCCCTCCAGTAAAACGCTCTCGAACCCACTGGTAGGCATTGGCTGCCACTTGCATTGCAGCCAGCTTGGCACCCCACGCCTTGGGGACGCTCTCAATCAGCATTAGGAGCGCTGCTGCATTCTCCTCTGTGTCTGGCATTGGAGCTTCAATGGCTGCCTTGCACCTTTTGAGGCCACAGGCTGCCACATATGCCAGATCCCAGAGTGGAAATTCCACTCCCTCTCTGTCCAGAGTCACTGGACACTTGACATTCGTGGTGACGACGCCACCGGTTTTCGTCATTGCGATGCACATCTCTCCACTCTGCGCAGTGGAGTTTGCTGTCTGGCTGGGTGATGCACTGATGGAGGAGCCAGACCCAGCTGATCCAGACTCCGTTGCAGTGCGCTTACTTCTCGTTTTCATGATCACTTGTCTGCTTCTAGTTTTCATGATCAAGCCAGTTCTTCACTCCAAGCCTTAGATGACTTCCCCTGGAAGCACTTCTTCCTAGCTCTGACACTGAGTTGATCAGTCCCAGAAGTACTTCTGCTTTCCCAGCCCAGTTGCTACTGTACAACAATTCCTTCCAGCACTACAGAAGGAATAATTTTACGTGACTAGCTCGATATGTTTGAACGGCCAGACCTCACTCGTCAGTGAAGCCCGCAGTCTCGAAGCACGGTCCGAAACCCCTTTTCTCCCTGGAAATCTGTCGTGCGCCACTGCAAGCTCAGCTTTGAAAGCGTGGGCCCATAACCTCAAGCATTTCTGCTTGCGGCGTCACCTGCAGTGATGGCACGACGGCAGCGTCAGTTCGTAGCCTGTGGGAAAAACCGTCCACGCTACAACGTTTCCAGGAACAGCACACAGCACTCTCCAACAGTAGAGGTTGGTCAAGGATACCAACATGCTTCGGACAAGTCCTTACAAATGATGTTAACTGCTCTCACTCTTGCTAAAGACCACGTAACACTACGCCTTGCCTGATAGCAGAGTTCAGCACCAAAGAGGCCTTGCGATGTCTACTTTACGTCACTAGAATACAATAATAGTTCATCAGTAACTCAGCAAGGTCTCTTTGTGATGTTTGTACAGTGAAACTATCTTACCGCCACAACGGTGGACTTCAACATAAGTCTCAATGAGGTCAAACATTCAGTGCGCTCTCGTCATGCACTCTCATCAATGCACACAGCAGTAATATCTAACTGGTCTGAATGTTTGAGAACAATCATATCTGGAACGACTTTGAGAATCCTAAACACACCTGCAGTGATGGCACGACGGCAGCGTCAGTTCGTAGCCTGTGGGAAAAACCGTCCACGCTACAACGTTTCCAGGAACAGCACACAGCACTCTCCAACAGTAGAGGTTGGTCAAGGATACCAACATGCTTCGGACAAGTACCGAGCCGTTCCTGGGCTGCCCAGGGATGGCTCGGACTGCAGGGATCCTAAAGTACTACCATACGTAATGTCTATTGAGAACGCATATCGTACAAGTCACGTGTTATGTCATTGAGGTACGAGTAAGATCTCTACCGTTCATAAAGGGCTATAAAGGCTATAGTTTACACTGCTGTTGATGGCATGTGACAGGGGATGTCACTAAGTACAGTATTGACCAATTCATTCAACACTACTCTCGCACGATGCTCTGAAGCTCTGCGGACCTGAGGTTGGGGCGAGTGGTACATGGACTTGTGGGGTAAAGCAAAAGGGAAGTCTTTTCGCTACTCTTCTCTCTTTTGTCAAGGCGCATTTTGGTTATGCCCCCAACCCCAAACCCTTGTGGGATCTGCTCATTGATTCCTAT
>KV908416.1:483039-495539 GCA_002005505.1 Botryococcus braunii
GAGAGAGAGAGAGAGAGAGAGAGAGAGAGAGAGAGAGATAGAGAGAGAGAGAGAGAGAGAGAGAGAGAGAGAGAGAGAGAGAGAGAGAGAGAGAGAGTGTGTGTGTGTGTGTGTGTGTGTGTGTGTAACTTTGTGTGGTTGCCCGTTCATGCATGCACATGCACACTGCATATGTGTGTGTGTGTATGTGTGTGGGTGTCTCTGTGTGTGTGTGTGTGTGTGTGTGTGTGTATGTGTGTGTGTGTGGGGGGGGGGAAGGGGATTGGGTGTGTATATGTGAGACAGAGGGAGGGAGCGAAAGCGTGAGAGGGAGGGGGGGGGAGGGGAAGCTCCCCAGCGCTGATTCTCTTGGGCGTATGGCAAACAAAATTGGCCATTCTCTTAACGTTCCGCTTAAACTTTTGCATCGATGAGCGTCTGATCCACACTGGTTATTTACGGCAAAGCTTTTAAGGCTCGAAAAACATCTCACAATGGTTTTGGGGGCCTCCCTCCTGGAGCCTCAGGTGCTGAAGGGAGCGGACACTCCTAGTTGAGGTCTTGCCACATGTTCAGTACGGCACTCGCACAGACCTTGGCCACATACGACAGCAAACGCTAACAGCTTTCCAAGCAAAAGGCAAAGGGAAGAGGAGGGCACAGCAGAGATGGAAAAGACGAGAACAGTGTTTAGACTGAGGTCTAGGGAATGTACACGTCCTCATTGAAAGGACGTCCTTCAATTGTGGTCGAGGTTCGAACACACTCCCTCCCTCCCTCCCTCCCTCCCCCCCCCCCACTCTCTCTCTTTCACACACACACACACACACACACACACACACACACACACACTCTTACACACACGCACACACACACACACACACACACTCTCTCTCACTCTTACACACACACCCACACACACACACACACACTTACACACACACACACACACACATTCTTTTTCTCTCTGACACACACACACACACAGACACATACTCTCACACACATCCCGACATTTGCATAGACACAACCTTGTGCATACGCGGATGCGGACGCATTGAATATCCTTAAAATTTGCACAGGTAAGAAGTCCACCCTGCATCTCCATGTAATAAACAGGCACATATATGATAATTGATGTGCCTCACGGGTCCAATTGCACAACTGCAAGCAGTATCCCTGCAGTGGCTAAGACCTGGGTTCGACTCCCAGCTGCAGAAGTAGATTCCATTTCTGACTTTTACTTTTGCCGCCGGCTGCTCCTGGCAGGTTTGATGGATGCCAAGAACACATAGATAGGCAAGAAACACCTGTGCTCTTCAGAACCATAAGCCCGTGGATCATGTGAGGTGAACAGCAAAGGTGTGCGTGACACGCACGCGCTGATGTGGGGGTCCCTGCAAGGATGGGACTAGGGGCGTGTTGGTTGACGGAGGTATCATATCCAGGACTTAGGATAGGATAACGGAAGCTTGGGGCCTCGGCAAACGACCCATCATGTTCAAAATCCTTTGTTGACCGTGAGGGAAAGCTCCAGCCCCCCAACCCCCCCCCCCCCCCGGGGCGGGAACATGCAACGGCCATAGGATCGCGAGAGGACCTCTCTAAACCTCAGGAGGGCAAGTAGGGGAAGAAGTAGGATTGCTTGCCTCATTTTTTTGTTGACACACATGGCACAATGGACCAAGTGATAGTTTCTTTGATCAAAACAGCTTTAGACAACGGCCGACCAAGAGTGGTCTAAATTTCAGACAAAGTATCTTAAAGGATCGACAAAAGGGTCCCGACCCGCACGTTGGTGGCATGGAGAAGGGGCCCCGCCACGTCAGCAGCAGCCGACGCCAATATGGCATCTGCATAGCACCTGGCCCTCAGCCGAGCCAGCTCATCCCACTGCGCCTGACTCCACTCCACCTGCACCTCCAGCTCTTGTGAGACCAGCAGTTGGGGGCGTAGAACGTGTTTTTTTTTTGGGGGGGGGGGGGGGAACGCACGCACGCACACACACACACACACACACACACACACACACACATACACACGCACACACACTCGCGTGCACACACACACACACACACACACACACACTCGCGTGCACACACACGCACGTGCGCACGCACACCCACATACACAGATTCGCATGCACGCACCCACGTGCATACACACACACAAAATGTTGATCGGATCAGATGTCCCAAGGACTGCTTCACAGAATTTATCGAAGTACATAAGAACCCCGTCTTTGACTTTGGCTGACTAGGAAAACAGAGCTGCCGATGAGCTGCATAATCCCGTGGAGGGGGGGGGGGGCGATTCCAACTCCCCCTCTTTTCTCGTCAATGGTGCATCCAAACACTGCTACGGCACACTGAGAGCTACGTGTTTTGCGTGCTCACATACACTACAGCAAGGGGATCTGTAAGCATCTTAGTGGTGCCTGCGGGTGAGTGTTCATATACTTGTGGGTTGTCCGTGTGGGGGGGGGGGGTGGGGGTAGGGTGGCTGCGCATGGCCGCCCTGCGAGCGTGTTGTCGTCTCGTCATCATTGCCGTCATGGTCGTCATTTTCGTCGTTGTTGTTGTGGTTGTTGGTGTCGTTGTCATTGTCGTTGCTGTTGGTGCTGTTGTCGTTGGCGGACATTGTCGTTGTCGTTGTCATTGTTGTTGTGTTGCTATTGTTTTAAATTCTTACGGATACGGAATGATTGATCACCTGGCACGGCCCATCTTCATCATCATCAAAGGAACCGGCAAACTCGGCGTGGAGCTCAGCTTGCTCCACACGCCTGCGATGATGCTCCAGGCGCCTCAAAAAGTACTCCCGCGAAGACTCTGCCGACAGAATACCCCACAACCAAGACCTCTCAGAATACCCCACAAGCAAGACCTCTGTGCACAGAATATTCCACAAGCAAGGTCTCTGTGCACGAAACATCTCACAAGCAAAAACACGAGCTCTTTGTGCCCAGACTTTTACTCTAAACAGACTGCTCTGAATGCCGCGGGCCTTTCCCAGGCAATGCACATCCAGCCCTCCTCGTGTCTCAGGCCTCCTCTCGGACTGAGATAGGCCAAAAACCAGGACCACGTCCGTTTTAGGTAGCCACCGTGATTCAGCGCCCAGGAGAACTTTCTTAACCCGGACGACAGACCGGAAATCTAGCTCCTGGCAAAGGTGCTGAAGTTAGGGCAGGACAGGAGGATGCTGGTGCTGATGGAAAACACGGAGTTGTAGGACCTGACATTCAACACGGAGTTCTAGGACCTGACTTATTATCTTCTGGTGGTTGTGATGGTGAGGACGAGAACGATGACCTAACATGACTAACATGATTAACATAACTCGGAGTTCTGGGGTCAGCTCCATGTCACCACGTTCATAAAGACGCAGGCCGCTTGAAGACCCATGAAGACACAGCCCCGTGGGGTGTGGGGGGGGGGGGGGCTCTCATGCTAATCGCCGAAAACGGAAAGGCCGGGCAAAAACGTGTTTCTGCGCTCACATGCAACCCCCTGCCCCCGAGGGGCTGTGGGTGTGCGCGCACACACGCGTGCACGTGTGTGTGTGTGTGTGTGTGTGTGTGTGTGGGGGGGGGGGGGGAAGGGATCTCGACTTTGGACGATCATGGAAACGGCGTGGAAATGCATCTCTCACATATAATTGCTGTCTTCTGAACCCCTGATGCACAAGTACCTGGATTCCCAATGGCTTCCTTCTCCCGTCTCTTTCGCTCTGCCTCTAAGCTGGCATGCTCTGCGGCCACGTCTTTCGCAACGCTCACCACTTGCAGTACAATCTGCTCCGCATCAGCTTGCACGCCCTTGCATATCTCCTTCAAAGCTGCAAAATGGAAAAAAAAAAAACAAAAACTCCACGTGGGTCACAGACCGACGTTAAAAATGACCCCGCCCTGCCCTCCCCCTCCCCCCCCCCCGGGGACATTCGGGGGGGATCCGACACATCAAACGGGGTCCTTCGCGGGGGCAAACAGGGAGTACGAAAAAAAGACAGAGTTTCTAACCGAGGGCAAGAAATAGGGAAGTGCCTCGCAGTAAAATTTCCCAGAACGCCTTTTGAGTGGTTTTAACATTCGACATGTGTATTGATGGCGGGCAAAGGCAAGGGATGAAGTGCGCACTGTCGCCACCTCCCGCCCCGCCCTTGGGGGGTGGAGGGGCCCCCCAAGTGTCACTGGGAACTCCCGCGAGGTCAAATTTGTGTGGATTTCCAGCGCAAATTTGATTCCTCTCGAGTCGGGACAGTCCCGATCGTGCCAGATTCCGGGCAAAAACGTGATCTCGTGGGAGTTCCCAGTCTCACTGTGGAAGAGGCTGCGCAGAATCGGAACGGCCATTCTCCTGGATAAGTCCAATTTGCTGCCACTGCCAGGCTCTTGGAAGGGCCTTTGCAAAGCACTATAATAGACACTGAGAACACCAACCGAGCACCACCAACAAGTCTGTATTAATTAACACATACGTTATAACATACGAAGTGCGACATCGAGATATCTCTGTGGGGAACGGATGGTGCCTGCAAAAGAACGACTTGTTTTGTGGGGAAGGGAAGAAGGAATCAGGAGCATAGACGGGAGGCAGAGCATCTCCCCCGTCCCCCCCCCCCCCCCCCGGGGAAAGAGAGAGGGAGCGGGAGATAGAGGGACAGATGGAGAGAGAAAGGGGGGGGGGGGGAGAAGAGGGATAAGGACGCTTGTTCCGTAATTGAGCATGCAAAAAAAAGGGGGAAAGAAAAGAAAAACATTCACCCACCCACCCACCCACCCACCCACCCACCCACACACACACACACACACACACACACACACACACACACACACACACACACACACACACACACACACACACACAGACACACACACACACGAAAGGGTAGGCGGCCAGGGAATTGGGGCCTGTAGGTCACCTGAAAGGAAAGCAGTGACGTGAGCAGGGTGCTTGCGGCGAGCCGTTATGGACAGACCTTTGATGGCAGCACGTGCTGGCTCTGCCAGAATAGGCAGCAGGGAGGGGCCCAGCCCTGCAGCTCCGAGAAGCATTGCAAAGAGTGCTGGAGCCCTGTCACGTGCACACACGCTCTGAGTGCAACCCAAAGCCAGCGGTCCGATATCCCTTGCGTGTGTATACTGCCCAAAAGTCCTCCCTGCATTGCCCCCCTTCTCTCTCTCTCCTCCTCCCCTCTCTCTCTCCTCTCTCTCTCTCCTCTCTCTCTCTCTCTCTCTCTCTCTCTCTCTCTCTCTCTCCTCTCTCTCTCTCCTCCTCTCTCTCTCCTCTTCTCTCTCTCTCTCTCTCTCTCTCCTCTCTCTCCTCTCTCTCTCTCCTCTCCTCCCTCTCTCCCTCCCTCCCCCCCCCCCCCCCCCCCCCCCCCCCCCCCCCCCCCCCCCCCCCCCCCCCCCCCCCCCCCCCCTCCCTCTCCTCTCGCTCTCGCTCTCGCTCTCGCTCTCCTCCCCCCTCTCGCTCTCGCTCTCGCTCTCGCTCTCGCTCTCGCTCTCCTCTCGCTCTCGCTCTCCTCTCGCTCTCGCTCTCGCTCTCGCTCTCGCTCCCTCTCCTCTCTCTCTCTCTCTCTCTCTCTCTCTCTCTCTCTCTCTCTCTCTCTCTCTCTCTCTCTCTCTCTCTCTCTCTCTCTCTCTCTCTCTCTCTCTCTCTCTCTCTCTCTCTTTCTCTCTCCCCCCCCCTCCCCTCCTCTCCCTCCCTCCCTCCCTCCCTCCCTTCTGCCCCCCCCCTTCTCTCTCTCTCTCTCTCACACACACACACACACACACACACACACACACACACACACACAGAATCACACAACACAATTATTTAATTATCATCGTCATTAACGAGTGATTGCGCCCGCAGAACAGAAGCACTTGTTTTATAACCGAAGGGATGGGCAGCTGCCCAACCACTCCCATCCACTGTGGGGCAGGGCCCCAAGAAAGGGAGCGGAGAATAGGGGCAGACCTCGGGTGGGAATCGAGCTCACGCAGCTGCGCGCACAAGCCGTCGACGATGTAGTCCGCATTGCCTGCTACGATGTCGGGCAGGCCAGAATATCCAGAGGCCCGGCAGATGCAACCGAACGCCGCAGCTGCTGAGCTGGCGACCGCAGCTGCTGGGTCGCCAAGTCGCTCCAAAACAGGCAACAACGCTATCCGGAGTAACGGCCCCGACGTTGCGTACCGCACTCCCACCGACTGCGCGAAGACGCCCACAGCCTCCAACAGCGCTCGCGACAGCACGATGTTTTCCCCGACCGCCTGTAATAATCCCCAGCCTCCACCCGGGAATGAAAAGGGCGCACAACCGCATGTTTTTGTGGCGCTCGCGACACAGCAACGCTCTCCCCGACTGCCGGCCACATCCTCAAGACCCCCAAAATGGAATGAAGTGGAATGGGAGACAGGATGCCTTGGCATTTCCCACCAAACGCACAAGCACCCGCTCTTCCTCAGCTCGCACGACAGCCCCAATGTTCTTCCCAGTGCGCTTCGCATGCCCACAATCCCCGACCCGAGTGGTCGACGACTCATTTTCCCATGTTGCTCGGGCGGGTCACAAGGTATGGTGATAGTAGTTCCTCCAACTTCGTGAAATCCCTCCACTTCAAAAAGCGTCATCTTGCAATGTAATGAAAACATGGGACCCCCATGAGGCCAAGTACATTAGACCAAGTACATTCACACACACACACACACACACACACACACACACACACACACACACACACACACACACACACACACACACACGGAAAAACAATAAATTTAAAAAAAAAAAAAAAACTCACGCACTTGGGAACCCCCATAACACAGCTCGCACCAGTCTTTTTAGGTGTAAAGAGGGCACACACGAAAGGCCACCTTTGACCATGATTCCCACAAGACAAGTGCACCAGAGACTCAAGCGACGTCTAAATGACTTCCGAATACTTTTCGTGACCATGATTCCTTGAAAAGAAGAGTACAAAAACCAAAAAAAAAAGGGGGGGAAAAAAGCCTTCGGACTTTCTTGTGAAGCACCCAGGGATCGAACCAGATACCTGCGGCGTGAGTGCCGCATTGCTCTCGCTGTCAGAATCAGCGTCCATGGAAGTGCAAACACCCCACAATTCTTCCTGAACAAATGCATCCTGCAGAAGTGCAACCAGGGAGTCGAACTCCCCGTTGGGCTTGATCCTGCAACCGCCACCCCCCATTCCAATTAAGGTCACCAAAACACAATTCCCCCCCTCCCTCATCAACTACTGGCCTTATCTCGAGCCCTGTGGAGGACCATCCGCACCCTGTCGGCCGACCTCTGCCTGCATGAACCAATGGGCAAGCAGGTCAACACTGGACACAGCATGTTAGTTTCCCAAGATGCGCTTTGTACAAGGACAGACTTGAGTGCCTTGCCCAAACATATGGCCTTGTTTTGAGCAGGGAGGTGCCTTTTTAAAGCCGTCCTTATTGGCACTGCGAGATTGATGGCGAGCCGTTTTCAAGTTTGGAGCACCCCCAAGCTCTCCTCGCTGTTGGCATGTGGCAAGGCCCTACCAAACCCTAAACCCAATGGGATGGCCACAACAGGCTTTTCCACCGACATTTTAACAGACCTTCCGAAGCAGCCGCGCTCCACAAGTACTGCCGTATCTTAAAGCAGCTCATGCAGCCTAAGTCATGCATGAGGGTATGTGCCAAGGGGCGCGTGTGTGCACATGAGAGTGTGTCAACATGGATCTGCAATACACTCTCTCGGAGGGTACTGAGGACTAACCCAGCAGCGTCCCAATGGTCCCTACCTCATCGCACCGGGAAGGCAGTTGGTGTGCTCTCAAAGGCTCCTCACACTGGCCCACATCTTCATCATCTCACATTACCACATCCTCCGCATCCTTTTCGCACCCCACCCTCCCCCCGGCTCTTGAAGGGGTTCCTCACTTTGTGGCCATATCCGGGCGCCACCCCCCCCCCCCCGCTCCCCTCTCCCGCCACCCCCGTCTTAATCCCCCCTCTCTCTGTCTCTCTATCTCACACTCTCACTCTCCCCCCCCCTCCCTCCCCTCTCTCCCTCCCTCCCTCCCCCCTGCCCTCGCCCTTCCCCCTCTCCCCCTCCCCCTCTCCTGACCTCTACCCCCCACTCCCTACCACCCTCCGACCCTCTTCCCCTCCCCTCCCTCCCCTCTCCTCCCCCCCCTCTCTCTCTCCCCATCCTCCATCTGCGCATCGCAGGCCGGGCCCAGCCGGCGCTCACGCTCACCCATCCGAGCCCGTGACGGCAAAGGCCTCTCGGGAAAGCAGGCAGGTGCCGGGCCAGGCGGGGGAGCTGCCGTAAACAACTTCTGCCAGGACGGTGACGATGGAGGCCGCCTCCAGCTGCCATCCAGGGGCGGGCCCCCTGTCCTGCGGCGAGGCGCTCTTGTTCCCCTGGCGTGGCGCCGCCGGTACCCTGGCCTCCAGCATCCGCAGCAGGTGGTCCAGGAGGCTCCGCAGCGCTGTGCCGCCTGAGCGGGACACCCCCCCTCCCGGCGAAAATGAGGGGCAGCAAGTGGAAAAGGAGTGGCAGGAGAGGAACAACAAAGGGCCGCAAGTGGACAAGGAGTGGCAGCAAGTGGAAAAGGAGTGGCAGGAGACTGAAAACAAAGGGCCGCGAGTGGACAAGGAGGTGCAGCAAGTGGAAAAGGAGTGGCTGGAGAGGAACAGCAAAGGGCCACAAGTTGACAAGGAGGCGCAGCAAGTGGAGAAAGAGTGGCTGGAGAGGAGCAACAAAGGGCCGCAAGTTGATAGGAGGGGCAGCAAGTGGAAAACGAGGTGCAGCGAGTGGACATAGAGGGGCAGGAGAGGGAAAACAAAGGGCCGCGAGTGGACAAGGAGGGGCAGCATGTGGAAAAGGAGTGGCAGGAGGACGGACAAAGAAGTGCTGCAAGTGGACAAGGAGGGGCAGCATGTGGAAAAGGAGTGGCAGGAGGACGCACAACGAAGTGCCGCAAGTGGAGGTCAACGGCTGGAATTGGAGGATGAGCGGCAGCAAATGAGCGTGCGTTGCAGCAATCGTGGAAACGAGCGGGAGCACATCGACAAATACGGGAAGGACGTGGGAGACCACGGCAACAGATGGAGCATGAGGAGAGCAAGTGCTGCATCAAGGGTAGATGTGATATTAGGGGCAGATATGGAGGGCAGAGATGGTGGAGACGCACAAGATGCGTAGAGATTGAGAGGCAGAAGTTGCATAGAGGTCGAGACACAGAAGTTGCATAGAGGTCGTTCGGGCTGGACACCGGGACACACTCGAATGCAACTGGGGACAAGTTGTCTCCTTCTCTTAGCAAGGAAAGCAGCCTTGTCTCAGACAAGGGGAGGAGCGTCGCATTGGTGCTGTCCCGCCATTACGATGGGGTTTGCCAGAAGAGGGAATTGGGTCGGTCCAAGAGCATGGTCGGGGGCGGGGCGGACCTGCGAGAGCTGCGACTCGTCCGGCAGTACGTGCCACATCAGCGACTGCCGCGTATGTCTCTGCTGACGTCATGAGCGCCAGGCCCTGCGGCATGCGGGGCAGGACAGCGGCCGCGCCAGTGGGGAAAACCCTGGCCTTTGCGTGGCCATGCCCAGCTGCCGGGGGTACTGTACCGCTGCTGCCCTCCGGCATCCGCGCCGCATCTCCGCTTGGACTCCTCTGCCCCCGGGCCCCGTCCCCATTTATAGGTTGCCCACCGCTGTCCCCAACTATGGGTGGGCCGCCGCCGTCCCGAATTATTGGTAGGGCACTGCCATCCCCAATGCTGGGTTGGGCGCTGCCGTCCCCGGTTTTGGGTCCGGCAACCCGATCCCCGCCCTTAGCTGGCGGGAAGGGGGCGGTCCCTTGGGGCCGCTCGCCACTCGCAGGCCTGTCCAGCGGGTGCTCGTCGAGTTCCCCCACGAGCTGATGGCCGTTGGCGAGAGGGTGGGGTGAGCCCGCAGGCGCCAGCGGTGCGTACGCGCCGCCCTCGGGAGGGGCATAAACAAGGAGCGGAGCTGCGGAGCGCTCAAAGGCCAGGACGCGGCACAGCGCCCCGCAGAACGCGTCTAGCTGCGCAGGGGCATGAAAGAACGCCTCCGCCATCCTCTGCGGCGGCAAAGCCTGCAGCGTTCCCGACACACCCGGCCTGTTACGCCTCGTTTGAATGCCTTGCACAAGGAATGAGCGTTCAGGACCCTCTGCTCGGGAACAAGCTGCGCGTGCTTGAAATTGAAATCTAGACATGGCAGACATTCTAGGAACGTGTGCACAAGGTGGAGACGCACTGAAAGTGATAGAGTTTTAGATTAATTGTGGAGGTGGTGTGTTTGACATAGTAGAAATCACCTGCAAACATGTGCGCAGAGGTGTGTCCGTTCTATAAGCGATGTATAACACCTCTGCACGAGGTGTGAACACGGCTTACAATGTATAAATGTACGTATGTACAATGTACAGCTGTGCACACATCTTGTAGATATGGCAGCTAAGGGACCACTATTAGCACACGTGCCTGACATTCACATTGCCACCCCAGAGGGGGCTGTGCATGGCCCTATTTGTACCGTTCCTCACATGTTGCAAATTTTGATGCCTGTCTTAAGTGCATTCGTTCTTTAAAGCGCACATGAACAACACAACACAAACACACACACACACACACACACACACACACACACACACACACACACACACACACACACACGTGCGAGCGCATGCAAGCACATGCGCGCACTCTCAGGATGAAGGGTCCACTCTTGGCATGATGACATGTGACGCACCATCTGGGCGCACTGCACTCACAAGATGCAGGTACGCTGGATGCGCCTGAGGGGAAAGGACCCCGAACAAGCGTGTCAAAAGCGTCCTTTGACACACAAAGTGGACCCCCACCTGCATTGCAGTAGACAGGCGCCTCGCATGCAGTGTTCCCTCCCGCTCCCCCAGCTGGATGGCTGCCTCCAGCGCCAAAGTGAGGCGAAACGCGATGTGCAGAACCGTTTCCTCTCTCGAAGCCATCGCCACGTCAGACGCAGGCCTTGCGCTGGGCCCCTGATCAGGCAACATGGTGCTGGCGGTCGCCGGGTATGGTTGCTCCACCGTCCTTGGTGGCTCTGTGCTGGGCGCCTCATCAGGCAACATGGTGCTGTGGGTTGCCTGATTAGGCAACTCCAGCCTCCTCGAGAGCCACTCTCGGCAGGGGGCTGCTGCTTGGGGCCACTCGTCCTGCGCCATCGTGAAGACGGCCTCTAGAAGATTCTCTGTGCTGTCTCGCAGTGTACCGCTGCAATTGTCCAGCAAGGCCATGGCCCCTGCATCACCAGACGTGTCTATTCCCCTCAAACCTCCTTGCCACTTGTACAAAGCTCCTGAGCCTCTCGTACAGACCTCATTGCCCTGCCTGGAACCTTAGCCTGTCCTACAACCCTCCTGAGCCTCTTGTACAAACCTCCTCAGCCTCTGTACACTGCCTTGGCTTGCTGTACAATCCTCCTGAGCCCAAATGTACAATCCTCCTGAGCCTCCTGTACAGTCCTCCTGAGCCTCCTGTACAATCCTTGTTAGCCTCCTGTACAGTCCTCCTGAACCTCCTGTACAATCTTCCTGAGCTTCCTGAACAGTCCTCCTGAGTCTCCTGTACAATCCTCCTGAGCCTCCTGTACAGTCCTCCTGAGCCCCTGTACAAATTTCTTGAGCCTCTTATACATTCCTCCTGACCAATCTTGTACAAACGTCCTTAGCATCTTACACAAAGCTCCTTCCCCTCTTGTACAAATTTCCTGAGTCTTCTCGTACTACAACGTCCTGACCCTCTCGTACAAACATAACTGGCCTCTTGCACAAAAAGCAACGACGACCATTGTTTCTCGTTCCTGTGAATCCTGCAACCTCAGTCAGAGTGGGGAATGGAGGGAGAAGGGGGTAGAAAGAGAGAGAGTGAACGGCGGGGGAGGGGGCTGGTAATAAAGAGGGAGAGGGCGAGGGGAGGGAGGGAGAGGAGAGAGGGGGGGGAGGGGAGGAGAATGTGTGTGTATGTGACAGACAAGGGGGTGAAGGGAGAAGGGGGGGATTCGAGCACTGTGTGCTGTTGAGGCAATCAGCTGTCTGCAAACTTTGATGCACAGGATGGAATTGGCAAAGACCCGGAAGTTCTATAACAGATCTCCTTAGGGGAATGCCTTATCATGAAGGGTCCCCCGTCCTCTCACCCTCATCAAATTGCCTACTCGTGATGATGACACATAGAGTCCCCTTTTCTCCTGAAGTTTTCCTCCCTCCTTTTCACTCGTAACGATGACAAAAGTGCTGATGACAAATCCTGTCATGACGGCATCAGAACGTCATCGGCAATCATGGTTGATGTCCAGGGCCCCTGAGGATACTGATACTGAGAACCATGAATTATGCAACTGTTAATGTGCGAGTTCGGATGCCTTCACCAAGGCCTTTGCAAATCCGGGTGCAGGTGCCTGTGCAAGTGTGTGCACCAACAGGGGCGCCATTGCTCATGCAAGTGCGTTTACAAAGAGCTGTGCAACT
>KV908416.1:500539-513039 GCA_002005505.1 Botryococcus braunii
AACAGCAGCAACAGCAAGGTGGTTCACGGAAAATAAGAGTCATTTTTTTGGAGAATCCAAGTGATGAAAAGGCATGAGGATGATGGAACTGCAATGAATTGATCGTCAGTGCTTGACCAGAGAGTTTGTGCGTATGGTGTGCTAGAGGTATGCGGATTTTTCCAACCCATCACGATCCAATGCTGCATTCTGCGATTAGACTGCCTCTGAAGTTCTTTCTCTCCAATCAAAAGGAGGACAGGAACACAGCTCACGTAAAGAGAGGAAGGCAGTGGAGGTTTAAACGTACAGCTTCGGGAGTTCGGTTCCAAAAAGATCGCCTCTGACACAGGCTTTCAGAATGGCATGTTATGGTGAGGAAGCGATCTAGGAGTGAGAATGAGAGCTTCATAACCAAGCATTCAGAGAGTGGAGAGGAGCGCTTGATTTTGGTGCAAGGCTCATTACAATAATGCTGACCCCACATTGTTAACCTCTCACTGGAAGGGTGCTGAGGAAGAAGGCGCCGTACCAAGTGCCCCTCTACTAGTTGGAATGGAGTTGATGATAAGCAGCAGTGGACACAACACATATTCCAGACATCCTTGAAGACCAAGCCTCCCGACCTCTTTCAGTACGCCATTGAGTTGCTGTAGTCGAGAGGTCAGGCCGGATCGATCATTTCTATTAGCTAAGATTGGAACACAGACCGGTTTCAACTGCGAAAACGCAACTTGAATCAATTCTTTCCGTGCTTCTGCGGAGTCGCAGTCACAGGGATCCCCTTGCAGAGGCTCCTCCATGGGGTCATCACAGTCCGAGTCATCAGAATTGCCGACCATGTTATAAACTATGATCAGTAGCAATTTGAACTACTCTATTTGAAAACGTGCAGTCGTGATATGCAGCCGAACCAAGGCCGTATTTGCGGGACTGGACCTCTTTCTAAATTTCTTAATGAGCGCATATACATCTTCAGAAATGTCAAGCTTACCCTTCCCTTCTGATAGGAAAGAACAAGTCCCGGTAAAAGTTTTGGATAGCTGTGGGAGGAGCCCTGTTCGGCCGATCGCCCTTGGGTACTGGGGGGATTCTCGGCAGGGACCCCATAAACGGAAGGGCCGTGCGGGTGCGGGTGTACAGCCTAATTACGATCGGCAGTTCTCTACAGAGCTCCTGAGGACTTTTCCCGCGCGCTCTGTGGTACCTCTTGGGAGGCTCATACGACCACGTGATGCCTGTTTGTCTTCTCGTTGCCTCAAACGGCTTTTCGTTGCCTTAAAAACTGTAGCTTGTGTCCTTATGCCTGTTTGTCTTCTCGTTGCCTCAAACGGCTTTTCGTTGCCTTAAAAACTGTAGCTTGTGTCCTTCAGAAGCCATAACTATTTGATATCAAAGAAGAACAATAAAGCAAACACGCATATCTATTTGATCTTTAATACATAGAGGAGAACGGACATGTTGGGCTTCGGGTGTGCAGCCTTGGCTTTCGCCATGATGGCCGTCCAGGTAAGCCTGTTTTTTCTTCTTCCTCCACTTTTGTATACAGCGTAATACCATACTCGATATACACACGAAGTACACGGTGCCACCAGCAGCAAGGGCGACGGCTTTGGACCTAGCCTTCCCGATTGTGCACGGTAAGCCGTTTTTTTCCCTTTGTTTTTCCCTCCTTTTGTAGTTGTCTTTGGCTTGAAGATTTGACGTTCTTGATAATGGCACCTTTCTCATTTATTTACAAGTTAGTAATGACAACGTGGGCCGATGTCGCTTATGCAGTCACCTGCAACGTTCGGCAATAACCAAGGTACATTTAACGGTTACACCTGACTGCATAGCATTGCTCGTGGGAACAGCATTGCAGCTGACTGCTTTTGCCAATGCCCTTGCAGATGTCAATAATAATATTCTCAACCGTCACGAACAAAACGATGGAGCCTTGGACGAAATGCTTTAAGATAAGGCACACAAAACGTTGAACCCGCACTAATTGGAACCCCTTTCGCCTCAACAAGGCGGCAATAGCCCCGCTGGACTTACCATGTCTTCCACCCGACGCAAAGTGCAGTGTTTCTTGTGCGGTTCCCACGAGCTGCACGGCTACACTTCTTGTAAACCTCGTACCGCGACGACTCCTTCGGCGGAATGCCAACGAATTAACTATTTAAACTGTATCTAATATCTTCCCCACAAAACCAAAATCGGACGGACCGACCTTCACTTCACGGTCTTCACATCGGGTATCCATCGGACTATACACCTCCACAATCCTGTATACATCGGTCTACCAACCTCGTTCGCATACTGTAGCGCAAACCCGTACATTGTCGCAACTGTCTCACCAGGAACGCAACAACTTCCAGGCGTTGCAAAATCCCGGGGCTTCCCGTGGGCCACGGGCCTTGGCACACATCCAGATTTAGACCCCCGGAACCCGCCGATCGTACCTTGTCCCATAGGCACTGATAGTTCAAACTCTTCAACAGATGCGATGTTGGCTAGATGTGTTAGTACTAACCCGCCACCTTTCTACCCTGAGTCACTGAAGTGTTCAATCTTTAGTTGAAAGGAAAATTTTTGACTGGTGATAGTGCCGAGAATATTGATTGTTCCCTGGATCTCTCGGCCAGATGGGGGACTTCGACGATCCAGGAGATCAGCAAGGGCTAGAGTTTGGATGTGATCCTGTTGAGGTTGTTCGCCGCATCGAGAATTTTACCAATGCATTTCTGGAATCGCTGGCGGAAGGGCGTATAGAAGACATTGAGATGGTGAGCTGCCGTTCGGCGAGCCGTAGCATACAGTGTCCTTACAAGGAAGCCCGCATCGAAATCTAACGCGCACGACTGATTGGGGTATAGGCATCAAGATCAGCTACCAACAGCCACTACAACCTGTGCGGCAAGATCCAGCTGAGAGGAAAAGGTAACTCGCTAGAGACCAGAATTCTTTTCCAGAGTTAGGCCAGCTTCATGAGGATGCTGTTGGTCACCGCAGTCAGGACGCTGTCCCTAACGTCACGACAAGGTGAAACAGCTTTTGCTTATACACGGCTTTTTATGATTCTGAACATCATACACGAGCTCCTTGTGACAGGACGACAGGCCAGCCAAAGAGACATATTTTACAGGTGACGATCTCGGTCACTCTGGAGGTTTCCTTATCTTAGCAGCGTCTAATCTCACATTATGATTGCAGGTTGAAGACCAGCAATGTGGTAAACTCGCCCAAAGACGTGAATGAAGCTATCCAGGATGCTGTTGCTTTCCTGAATGTGCCTCGGCCAGACTTGGGCGTCTTGTGCAGCACGAGAGGAGCTTATGCAGGAAAACTACGCGTGCTGGAAGCTCCAGGACACAGGTGGATTGATGGAAGCAGAGTAACTACAGCAGGCTTGAGCATTCCGGGAGACTGTACTACAATCCAGAACTTTCAATTTGACAGCAAAGCCAGGTACAACCCCCTGTCCAGGGAACACGGATCTTGTGATCCCACTTCTTGAGAAAAGGGCCTCATGTTGGCCTCACACTGTGCTGAGCACAGCCTCGGACACAGCCTGAGCTTCAGATATTGCTGCGACGTACGGATACAGGTGCTTCAAATAAGAGGACAGCAAACCGACATAAGTATCTCTGACTGCAATCACTCCCTGACATTGATGATATTCGTTACACTAGAATAGCAGCAGATGTTTCTGCACTACAAGACCGGCCATGTCTGTGTGTCATAGCCTTCGCTGTGTGGGCCAGCCATTTAAAGTCCTGATTTTGACCAGGGAGTCACAACAAGCCATGTGGACAGTTGGTTGGCAACTTCCTCTCAGGCACTCCTGAAGGACAAGTGTGCCGGGTCATGCACACTTTGACTCAGTTTTTTTTTTTTTTTTTTTTTTTTTTTTTTTTTTATAAACACATGGTTCCTCTTTACAAAAGTTTTGCTAACACTGCTTTCGCTTGGTACAGTTTTTCCACACATGGTTTCACTTGGTGCTCTGCAGGTATATCCTAGTGGTTGAGAAAGACGCGATATTCCAACGGCTGGTAGAAGACCGGTTCTTTGACATGCTGCCCGCCATAGTCCTGACAGCAAAGGGCATGCCAGACATGGCCACCCGAGTCTTCCTACATACGCTTCACATGCAGCTGCCCAAAGCCTTGGTCCTCGGCTGTATGTTTTCTCCTGAAAATCTCTCTCAAGAGAGGTGCTTGTGCGCGTGCGCGCGCATACACACACACACACACAGACACACACACACACACACACACACACACACACACACTCTCTCTCTCTCTCTCTCACACACACACACACACACACACACACACACACACACACACACACACACACGCTCTCTCTCTCTCTCTCACACACACACACACACACACTCTCTCTCTCTCTCTCTCTCTCTCTCTCTCTCTCTCTCTCTCTCTCTCTCTCTCTCTCTCTCTCCCGCCCATCCCCCCCCCACACACTCTCTCTCTCTCTCTCTCTCTCTCTCTCTCTCTCTCTCTCTCTCTCTCTCTCTCTCTCTCTCTCTCACACACACACACACACACACACACACACACACACAGACACACACATAAACACACACACACACACACACACACACACACACACACACACACACACACACACACACACACACACACACACACACATGGAGGAGAGGGGCGGGGGAGAGGAGAGAAGGGGAGGGGGGCGGGAGAAATTTCTTTAAAGTGCAGATCAGAAATGCCCGCAAATGGGGATGCAATGTCCTGGAATAATACCATTTCAACATTTGAACTTGCACGGCCACGCATTCACCGCATACCTCTCTGTCCGCATGAAGGCATGTTAGACAGTGGGGGTGAGAGGTGCAGTGGTAGACTGGAACCCATCCGGAGTAGCTATCTTGTGCCAGTACAAGCATGGCAGCGTGCGCATGGCCTTGGAGTCGCCTCGCTATGCGGTACCCTCCTTGAAGTGGCTCGGCACCCGCGAGGAAATGCTTCAGGTTTCACTTCTCCACACCTTGTTTGCGCCAACTGAACACCCTTGTTTGCGCCACCCAATCGCCTTGAAATTGGCTGAGAGCGGCTTATCAACGCTTTGAGATTGGCTGAGCGCCTTGACATCGGCTCAACGGCTTAATCAGCCGCTAATGAGTTGAAGATCTTCAACTCTCAAAGTGGCTGACAAAGCTCGAGGATTCCATCTTAGGGCGTTCCAGCTCGACCAACTGGAGCTCCCTGCCTGGACCTGTACCATGTCTAAGGCGTGGTGCGGAGGGTACTGCAGGACTCCTTGCTTCACGCTGGGAGAAGCACGTGCACGGAACACAACAGGGGGGTCAGGAGGTAGAAACGGATGTTGATCAGGGTGGTTTGCCTCTGTTGCAACAGACGCATGTGTGCCTGCAGGACTTGGAGGAAGCGAGGGAAGGTGGGGGGGAAAGCTATACCAGGACTGCGACATTTTGAAAACTGCTGCTGAATATTCTCTTCTTAACTTGTCTAGGCCTACGTCCAGTGTACTGCCTTCCTCATCCCTCACCACTCTAATCAACCGCCCTCAATCTCAATCCGCATTCACCCCGCAGCATCATTTGTGGGAAAGACTACAGCGGGGGTTCAAGTCCCCTTTGAAACTGCAAATTGACTCAGCTTCCTATATATTCACTTCTCTCTTAAATTGACCCAGCGTCCTTATCTTTCTCCTCCTTTTACCTTACATTTCCCATATGCCTCCCCTTAGTTCTCTTTGGTTCATGCCTCTTTTTTTGTTGGCTCGGTGGGGTGTTTGGACCAGGGATCAGGTTTGTGGGGGGACCAGGGATCACGAGGGTCTGTTGGGGGACCAGGGATCACGAGGGTCTGTTAGGGGACCGACCGTTCATTTAAAGTTCACCGGTCCTTTCGTTTGTTGAGCGTGAGGGCAATTCAGACTCATAGGATCTAATTATTCAATGTATTATAAAAGTTTTATATAATGTAACTTTATATATGTAACTTGAGGAGCGATGAGAACGGGATGCAATCGCGGAGCTTTATGAGACTGCAAAAGCCCAAATGCAAACGGCGTTGACACTGTGGAATTACTTCCAACATGCTCAAACACTGCAGGACGACAAGTGATAAAGCAGAGTTTGACTCTCAGTACGTTATAACTTGCGGTACACGCTGCTGGATTTCGCACTGTATAGCACTGTATGGCTATGCTTGGTTGTTACTATTCACGGTATATCTATATGAGAAACTGGCTTACCCAACAGTCCTCTCAGCACCAAGTGATACGCTTCTCCCGTGGGAAACATCTTGACAAGTACTTAACAGAGTAGCGCTAGTGTGTTACCAACTCGAGCAGGTGTCAAAATGGAAATTTGGTATCAGCTTGATAGTGACCATGTAAATTTCAGCGACACACATATGAAAGGCACACATAAAATTTGCAGCGAAGCACATACGGAGGACACGCACAAAATCTCAGCGAAGCACATACAATTATATATGTTTCGCTGAGGTTTTACTTGTGCCCTCCGTATATGCTCAGCCGCTTCATGGACACTGAAAGACAACGAACTGGCACACATACAGACAACAGAACTGGTGCTGGCGCCCATGCAGGATGTGCCGGAGTCGGCGTGGCAGGCACTGACGGCAAGGGACGAGTCCTTGATTGGAACGCTAAAGGCAGGGCCTTTGGCGGGAAACGAGAGTTGGGCCACCGAACTTGACGGAATGGCAGCCCGCGGCGCGAAGGCAGAAATCGAAGCCCTTTTTGAGGTGGTGGGAGTGGAGGGCTTCGCCTCCACTCTGGCGGATTCCATCATTCAGCACGAGTACCTTGACTAGCACAGAGAGATCCAGATGGGTTCGCAGGCCTTTCCAGCAAAACTGGAAGGCCGCTACTGGGAGTCCGCATTGCGGGCCAGCCACCAGCCACCCCATTGTCTTCATTGGCACTTCTAACAAGAGGGTTCAGGTAGAAGGAGCTGATTCAAATCCAGCATAGCCCACAAGTGAGTACCCTGGCCTGGCTCTTTTGCTGCAGGAGGGGTTATTGTACCCTCGGCTTCGTCACAGGCCGCCAGTAATGCAGAATATCTCTCTGTGCATCTGCATTCCAAGCACTTCCCACACTTCAAGCACTTGAGGATCAACTGCGGGCGTGGTTCCGGAAGCTTCGCCAACTCGGCGAGAGTGGTAGTATTACATACAGTCTCCTATAGAGTGAGTGCAATAGATTACAGATGGCTGAGACTGTGTGATTTCTACCTCAGTCACAGTTCCGGCGCTATGATTTGTCCTTACTTGCGTCTGAAGGGCACAGTACAGTAATGTACGCCATGGCGTTATTGCCAGAAGCTAGGCAGACTTTGAAAATTGCTGTGCTCTGGCGAAAACAGCATCCAGAATCACAGTTTGTAGAATTTAAAATGCTCGATCAGGCGGGAAGGCAGCAGGAGGGGCAACATGGCTGAACAGCAAGGCATACTGCGAAAGGACGCAAAAGTACAATTGCAACGCCGTGCGAACCCCGACGTACATAAATAGTACTTCAACAGAAATTGTAACCCTTATCTTGAAATCACCCTTGGTAATATAACCAAAACGATTGGGATCCAGCGCCCCTGTCCACATACGACAAGTCGCGGGTTTCAACTGTCCTGAGTCAGGACAGTTGAAAGCAAATGTACTTGACCACGGGTCATTTCAGAGACGATCACCTTCCCATCCTTCCCTTATCTTGACAAGCCCATATTTCCTCTCCCTACCCCACACTTCCTCCCTACCCTACCTACAATACCCTACCCAAACAAGCGAAAAATTTCCTCTCCCTACCCTGCCCAAAAAGGCGAAAAAAGGACAACTAGGAAGGGAAGAAAAGGGATCAATCTTCACTTTTCTCTCTGTCTCTGGTCCGTTCCCATGGCAGGCAATAATTGGCCCTTCAGCTTCGAGCACGGCAACAAAAACCCGCGTGCTGTAGCAGCTGCACGGTCAGCTTCTGTGGCTGCACTGCGGGCTGCAGTCACTGGGCAGGCCATAACTGGCCCCACAAACTCATCATTGATGAAAAGGCCCTCCTCTGCCACGAAACTGCCATCTGCCCGCATGTGCATGAGGACCCCGCAACCCTCCATTGCATCATTCTGCCACTCACCCCGGTATATCCTGCAAACACATGCAGACAGGACAAAGCAAAACATGAGCTTGCGGTATCGTAGACTTCCAACTCTGGCCCCAGCCACAGGCTGAAGCTGCTGGCAAGCTTATGAGAGATCTCCCCCCCCCCTCTACCCCTCCTCCTCTCTCACCCCCCCCCTTCTCCCCCCCTCTCTCTCCCTCCCTCCCTCCGTCTCCCCCCTCCCTCTCTCTCACACACACATACACTCTCTCTCTCACACACACACACACACACACACTCTCTCTCTCTCTCTCTCTCTCTCTCTCTCTCTCTCTCTCTCTCTCTCTCTCTCTCTCTCTCTCTCTCTCTCTCTCCCTCCCCTCCCCTCTCTCTCTCTCTCTGTGTGTGTGTGTGTGTGTGTGTGTGTGTGTGTGTGTGTGTGTGTGTGTGTGTGTCTGTCTGTCTGTCTGTGCGCGCGCGCGCGTGCGTGCGTGCGTCCGTGCGTGCGTGCGTGCGTGCGTGCGTGCGTGCGTGCGTGGTGTGGTGTGTGTGTGTGTGTGTGTGTGTGTGTGTGTGTGTGTGTGTGTGTGTGTGTGTGTGTGTGGTGGTGTGTGTGTGTGTGTGGTGTGTGTGTGCGTGTGTGTGCATGCCAACCCTCTCTCCTTCCCCCTTCTCTCTCTCTCTCTCTCTCTCTCTCTCTCTCTCTCTCTCTCTCTCTCTCTCTCTCACACACACACACACACACACACACTCACACACTCACACACACACACACACACACACACACACACACACACCACACACACACACACACACACACCCGCGCGCGCGCTCATGCGTATGCACGCACCAACACCCACATCTGCCATAGGCATGCACACAATGTAGAAGGACCTACAAATTTGATATACGAAGCAACTGTAAGCTAACGGCATAGACTTTGAAGTAGGCATGCAGGGCAAAAAGCCCTCTCAAAAGATTGTTCTCCAGAAAGTATGTGCACGGCTATCATGCACACGAATTGCTCTGAAATCCTAGCCAATAGCCCATGTGGGACACATGTGGGGCAACTTACGTTCCAGCCTTGCTCCAAACATATCGACCCCACCCATTCCTTTGGTTGAAGTGAAAGTCTCCCTCATACCTGCAGTAAGGGGCCATAATTAGATAAATAAAGCTTCAAAGTATTAAAAACAAGTCTGATAGTTGTAACTCGTTATGGGGGTTTTTCTTGGGACTGCCACACCTGTCGCCATTGGGATAAGAGAGAACCCCCCTTGCTTCACAGGCATTGTCCTTGGTCAACCCCTCATATCTGTTGAAGGGGCCAAAACGCTTGTCAGGCCCTGCCTGAACCCATGGGATAACATAGTGCGGGACGAAAAACCCCCAGTCGTCAAGTAAGCCCTAACAGGGAACCTACTTTGTGCCATTGCTCCATCTTATGCTTCTCCATGACACATCACGCTTGATCTCTTCGACTTCCATAATTTCTAATTCAGAAAACTAAAAGCTTCAAGGACGTACGAGGATCACGGGCCGTCGACACAGCAACCACACAAGCCCGTTGGTAATACCTCAGATGCAAACCACATCGCAATAATTGAAATGTAGGAAGATGACGTGTTTGGCCCAGGTGCCTCGCTCAACGCAGGGAAGCCTTCTGCGAATACAAGATTGGGGTTGAAAAGCCTTCTGTTTAACGACATTGTCCGTACAGTTTGGGGTACCGGGTACCCTGCCACGCCGCGCACTGCGTGGCACGGAGCATAGCACGAAGCACGTTGCGCATACACAGCAGGCCGGCGCGAGAGGATGCAGATTTATTCCAATCATTTGCAACTTGATGCAAAATTAGTGAAATGACTTGTCGTGTGGTTTGCGCATCGTGCAGATGGTTGGTTGCTCCTGGGGCCTCGCAGTGGCGGCACCTTGACCGTTTGAATCTCTTAGCGAGAGGTGGTTCAGGGCGTTCTCACTGCCTTTATTCCAGAACATACTTGTCTGAACTACAAAGTGTATTCGAAGGGCAAGCTCCGGGCCATCTAGCCTTTAGAGGTCATAGCTACAGTGTCGTATGCCGAGGTTCGCCCTTCTCCGGCGCCTTGCTGCCGTCGACATCACGTTGACTGGCCTAAGATCAATTTCATCGCGTGTTTCCTTGTCTTGTAATGTTTCTTGAGGACGTCTGTTACTGCACAGCTGCAGCATGCAGCTCTCATGTTGAAGAGTCTACACCATCGCTATCCGTTGAGCCAGCACACAACCTTGGATTTGTACAACTGATAGTGGGGCCAATGTTTTCTGGAAAAACCAGCGAATTGCTGCGTCGAGTTGGGGAGCACGAGGTGACGAAGCAGCAGGACGTTGACGATGTATCTTGCCCTTGTCCACATCATCTGGTTCTAACGTTACATCTGCAATTTCTTGCTGCAGGCAGCTGGGTGTAACGTAGCCCTTGTGAAATCGAATAAGGACGTGCGGTACAGTGCAACGTCGGTTGTATCCCATGATGGAGTTTCGCAGGTTCTTCCTTTATGTTCCACCTGCTCAACCAGGAATGTATCTTATTGTCCTTCACTACAGAGATTCATGCGTGCAAGAGTGGATGTGTATGATTTTGTCACACACACACACACACACACACACACACACACACACACACACACACACACACACACACACACACACACACACACACACACATGTGCTCACCCACGCAAATGCATGTGCGCGCACACGTAATTGCATATGCATGCATGACGCATCTTTTACAGGACCACTTACAAAGTCAATAAGTTACCTCTCCTTCCCGGCATGTGTTGTTGGGAGGTCACTTGCAATCCCCTCTCCAAATGTTTGGTGCATAGGGTTTGAACAAATGGTTGTTTGCAAGAACATGGCCCATTTGGGAAAAGGAATGGTGCTTCCAGGTAATTTTCGGGTTTTCAACCACCGTAAGTCCTTTGTGACTGAATGTTTGCTGAAAGCGCTCTTTGTGCAGGCGGTTTGTGACTGATCGACTGTCACTGAAAGCATTTTCTGTGCAGGCGTGTTTTGCCGTTCCGACTTTGGCGCATCTGCGGGAGCAGCTGGAGGAATGCCAAACACACTATCATGTGAGCTGGCTCCATCCTCTCACAAACCCCCCCCCCTCCCCCTTTTCCGGCAAGATTCCGTCCTGGGCATAGGTCCCAAGTGCTTAATGCACAGGTCCATCAACAATGGCAGGGAGGGCAGTGAGCTTCACGCACTGGCTGGTCATATGTTTATTTTCAGTGCTAGTGCTTTGAAGTCAGTGCTTTAGCTCTGACTTCACAATGCAGACTCGAAAGGCTGGTGTCGCAATAATGCAGACTTAAGAAGGCCGGTTGCACAGTGCAGACTTCAAAAAGGGTGGTCTCACAATCCTACCCGGAACAGACTGTTGTTTGAGTCTGGGACCGGGGAGGGGGGGGGGTAATTAGTGTTTCATTAAAAGCTCACAGAAAGATCACAATGCAGACTTTCAGGCTGGTTCACAATCTTGACTTGAACAGGCTCAGGCTCTTTCCTTCGTCTTTGGGGGTGGGGGGTCCTTAATCGGATCCAAGTGAGGATGTCGTTGGGTCGTACTCGGTTCGTTAGTTTCCGGGCAAAGATGGAGTTCTGGTGGCTTTGTACAAGGCAGCCCTGTGCATGGAATGCCCCCTTTCCTCCCCCCCTTTTTGGGTGGTGGGGGGGGGGAGCAGAACTGCCATCGTTCACATGCTCTTCTTGCCCCTCCCCCCTTGCCCTCCCTTTCCCTGCGCACTTACTGTTCCAGACCTGCGGCTGCCGAATGCAACGCTGGGCTTCCGACATCGTTTTAGAGTGCGACTTTATGAGAGCCCACGGCGCTCTCATCTCGCCAGCCAATGTGCTGGTCAGCTGCCGTGTTTATCGATGGGCTTCGGACTTCTTTGCAGGTGTTTGCCATCGATGAAGGCCAGTTTTTCCCGGATCTGGTAGACTTCTGTCGATGGGCTGCGGATTTGGAGAGGCGGACTGTCATTGTTGCCGGGCTGGATGGAGACTTCCGGCGAGAGAGATTTGGTCAGGTGAGAGCGCTCGTGTTGCAACCACTGTGTGTGTGTGTGTGTGTGTGAGTGTGTGTGTGTGTGTGTGTGTGTGTGTGTGTGTGTGTGTGTGTGTGTGTGTGTGTGAGTGTGTGTGCGTGCGTGCGTTTGTATGAGCTGGTCTGGAGCTGGTCGCCCAGTGCAGTGCAGTACCCCAATGTAGGAGGCTCAGGAGCGGTGCCTGTGTATTGATGCTTAAAGAGTGGTGCGCCTGTCTTGAGGCTGGGGAGCGGTGCCCCATGTAGAGGCTTAAGAGCAGTCAAGAGGGGTGCCCCTGAATTGACGCTTAAGAGCGGTGCCCCTGTGTATACA
>KV908417.1:2500-15828 GCA_002005505.1 Botryococcus braunii
AACCCCCCTCCCGCCCCCCGCCCCACAAGATGCAGAAGCAGCACCATTGTTACTGCTCCCGCAAGGATGACGGATCCCCCCCCCCTCCGGAGGGGTTGGGCACATACACGCGAAAGACCAGATTTGGGGTACCGTGAATGACCAGCCTCGCTTAAAATACACGGGGAATATCAGTGACAGGCTCCTGTGCGCATGACCAATCTAAGCACATACAGGAAAACTAAGCAATTCCCGCAATGTTGGTAATAAGACTCCTCTGAGGGGGATGGCCACAGGAGCCCTATCACCAGTATTGCGGGGATGGCGTGGTCTTCCCACACACAGTTAGATGCACGACCAATGCTAATGCCTCCCCGGTGGATGACCAATGCCCCTGCACATTTACAAGCACGGAAGCTGTTGCGGCTCCCCTGTGGATGACCAATCCCCATACACATGACAGGCAAGACCACTACTAGGGCTCCCCCTTGGATGACGAGCCCCCCTGCAAGTACACAGCGATACCAGTGCTAGCAGGGGTGTGATGTCTGAGAACCTCACACAGACTCATCGCGCCCTCATCCTTACACTTAAAGGCTTGGCTTCACCTGTGTCACATGCACGAATGACAAGTTGTGCCCTGATGCAGAAAGTGTAGCCGGCTTCACATCCAAAATTTTTGCGTGACCATAGCCCTGCGACACCAGCTTGCCAGATTTGCCAGATTTACCACTTACTTTTGTCCCCGGTGCAGGTCCCACAATTGCTAGAGGTGGCTTGATGTGTTTCTCTCAATGCGCAATGCTTGGAACGAAGCCCAAAGCAAAAAAGGCTGTGTGCAGTTGAGGAAGGCTGGGAGATTAAAAGCTATTTGGAGGAAAGACTTCAATGCATTATTTGTTAATAGAAACCTTTATACTACATATGGCATATTTTCAAGAAATAAGTGATGCACGGCGTACATTATTGTTGAGGTGCTTCCTTTTCTTCAGTGAAGCTGGAAGGAAGAAATCGGAAACAGGCCGCTTTCCTGTCGTTTGTGGTACGACTCCTGCAAGTTAAGGAGCATTTAAGGGAAGCTTGAAGGCTGAATAATTGATCATTAATACAAAGCCCTCTGTCAGTACCACTCATGTGTCTTCCTAAACTTTGTATTTCCTCTTGATAATGCCCATCCGAAAGCTATAGATGAGCGGCGAATCAAAAGCCATACCTTGAATTGGTACCTCTGGTGCTGCAATGCATACCTCCGGGCAGAAGCTGGCCGTCAAGTACCTGGCCAAATCCAAAACTCTTGGGGTTCAACGGAAGCCCACCACCCAAAAGATATGCACGAATATCCAAACATCCACAAACATAAACTTTCTATAATTCACAATCCCCATTGTTTGCCAAAATATGCAAGGGTAACATCGTACCTTGATCTTTCATCGGTCGCAGTAGACTTGGCGGGACTTTCCTCAATGTCAGAATCAAGAATGAACCCCTTATCCAGCATTGATAAGCTATAAGACAGTTCTAAAATCAACGGCTAAGGACATTCTCCAACTGGGGCTCAGCGACTGATGGGCTGCAGGTTGGCGGAACTCTAGGGCCCCCGACGAGCACGAGGGCCCTTGTGGCCGCGAAAGCGTACTTGGTACCCAGTACCCACAGAGGGATCACTGCTCCATCCCACTTCCCCATAGGAGAACGGCAAACCCGCAATCTACGAATTTTGGGCCAGCCCGCACTTGATGCACCTCGTTCCACTATTGGACGATTGGTGTCATCACAGCGAGAAGCAAGCAGCGTAAGGATGCAATACCTTCCCTTCCGGTTGCAGACCTGGAGCGGTTTGGTGTCGATACATATGTCGATACATATGCATATACAATTGTCAGCAATTATAATTAATTGACTTTGGATTTGCGGCCCCAGGCATTCATTAATTGACTTTGGATTTGCGACCCCAGGCATCAGGAAGAAAAATGAAATTCCTCGTAAATGACAGGGGTTTCCAAGGTTTGCTCTGTCCTGAAGACTACCAATTGGCAAATGTATGAGAACCTAAATATGTTTAGGTTCACCATATAAATAAGGTGAACCTATAGGTCTAGCTAGCTAGACATGCATGCCTAGGTCGACAAGAATGACATTATCTTGATCCCTCCGTGAAATCCACATGTTTTCAGCACAAGACTACAGGGATGTTTTGAGGATAATGAGCTAGTATGCTCAAGTCAACATTGAACGCTGGTTGCTGCAAATGGGGAACGGTCCTCCCTGTTACAACGGCGAGAACCAATTGACATTAACAGGGAGAACCAATTGGGTGCTGCAACAACAAATCGAAGGTCCCGGCTGCGAAGTGATTACTCATCAGAACGCCGCCTACTATTAGTCATGCCTTCTCATGCCTAGGCATGACCGGCAGGCCTGCTTTCGGCCCTCTACACAAGATCACGACATCGACGATTTTGCAGCGATGCATCCGCATGACGATCGTGGCCACGATCGTGACATTTACAGCACATGTGACAAAGTTCACGTGTGTGACGCATTCCACCAGTGGGTCCGCTAGGGAAAAATACGTTGTTTTCCTGTATAGGGAAAAAACATATATGAAGCACGGCCCCCCATGCGCATAGCACAGCATGTCAACTGACCTGCTGCAAGCGGCCGTACATGCACATTAACATGCCTGTACACACATGTCCTAGCAAGCTACTAATGATGCGTATTTAAATGTAGCACGCACCTGAGCTGTGC
The DNA here is from genome assembly GCA_002005505.1 of Botryococcus braunii. Taxonomy (NCBI): domain Eukaryota; kingdom Viridiplantae; phylum Chlorophyta; class Trebouxiophyceae; genus Botryococcus; species Botryococcus braunii. The sequence goes on from KV908417.1 coordinate 5,231, forward strand.
CATGCGTGTCTGGACGGTCAAAGGTACCTCCACAGAGACCATCGAGATATCTGCAGAGACCAGCTGGCTTCCGTTTGGAACGAGCCATCGCAGTATAAGATTGATCGCCTGCTTGCAGTAAGAACATGCGCCCTGCGTGTGAGCCGCATATTCATCGTTCTCTTCGTTGCGAGATCGGAAGTGCAGATGCTCGCATACGATTTTTGGAGCCGCTGCATTGAAATCGATCCTTAGGCTCAGAACTCCTGCTTTGAACGTAAGCTTTTTGACAATTTGTGCACACATAATCTCCCGGGCCGGGCTACTAGTGTTTTCCCTGGCAGCCAAGCTCGCCATAGGAACTGCTCGTCATCGCTCACCGCCACCCATCGGCAGTAAATTGTGCCGGGTGGGCGCCCCCGCGCGCGCTGCCCATTGGCCAACATCTAGACAGGCAGACCTATATAGGCTGCACAGACATGTCTTTCTGGAGGGTCAGCAACCGCCCGTGGCCTTCCAAGTCATTTGAACTGAAAACTTTTGGGGGTTGCATACTGATGGTCTTAATGAAGAGACTCCATGGAGCAGGGCCCCGGGGCTTTTGAACCAGCTGGCCGTCATTGCACCAGGAGATTTGAAGGGACGTTTTGTCATAAGAATCCACACATGTATGCGTCGGGTCAGCTTCATGTGATGCATATATGATTATGATTAATATTGCAATTTTGCTGCCGCTGTACACATGTGGGTCGCCAGCTGGGTGCTTGAGCTCACCGGGCGTGACTTGTAGCTTGAATTCAACGTTCGAAACATATGCATTTAAATGCATTCGAAGTTGGCAATGGGTTAAAAAGACCAGCCTATGGACTGGTCTCTTGAAGTTGTGGCCACTGGTTGACCTTCAGCGACCCTAACGTTGGTCCGCCACTTAGAAGGGGAAGAAATTCACATTGGTCCAGCCCATGGCCATAACTATGATCTATAGAGCAGGAAGGAGAGGAAATTTCTTTAACGGGGCAGACCAATGGGTGCCGCAGCCAAGTCAACGCACCTGGCGGATATCCATGGATGGGTGTACGGACCTGGAAGGCACCAGTAGCTGCACTGGACTGTGGCTAGTCCAGCGCTGCTAGCTCCAGCAGATTCCTGTTCTTCCTACACGGCCATCGATTATGTCTACATAGAAAATCAAAAATGACCTCTAGACGAAACATATCGGGCGGGCGGGCGGCAGTTGGCAACTAGGTTGCATTGGGGGGGGGGGGGCGTGTTTGAGCAGGGGTTTTAGGTGGAGCAAAAGAGAGACATAGAGGGGAGGGGGAGGGGGGATTCGTATCTGCTGTGTACACAGATCTGTCCTATCTGTAAACAGTTTACTACACGTATACGTATCCTCTAGACGTTGAAAGATCTTCTTTCTACGAATTCCTCTTCATGTGTTGGTTAACCAACGTTGTGAAAAGATGTGGATCGGGAATGTCATCTGAAATGAGCATGGTCGGACTTACAGCATCCACAGAGTGCAATTAGACATCAAAGACAGTCCTGCATGACACGGTCGAGTTCATGTAGTAAACATAGCTGTGACCAACACAAACGTTGTGCAAACATAAAGACGGCGAGACGAGTCGAACTTCCAAGGTCTATTCCAGTTTGATGAGGTGTTTAAGTGTTACGCTAGCATATCTAAACAAACCTTACCTGCATGACACAGTCGAGTTCATGCAGTGAACATATCCGTAAGCAGCACAAATGTTGTGCAAACATAAAGACGGCGAGACGAGCGGAACTTCCAAGGTCTAACCATCCCCCTAATCACGGCTACTTAAATACTCTAGGGCATTGCTACTGCTGTGAAGCTAAGCAACATAATCTCTACAAATGCTATGCAGAAGCTAAAGCCTCAGATCGTAAGCAAATAGCTTCGTCATTTTCTTCGGCATTCTCGTCATTTGCTTCCCACCACCCAAAGAAGCCGACACACCCATACACACACACGCACACACACACACACACACACACACACACACACACACACACACACACACACACACACACACACACACACACACACACACACACACACACACACACAGACAGACAGACAGCCACACAGCCGCACCCACACAGAAATCCAAGGCACACAACAACACAACACAGACACATACCCCCACACACAAACAATCCAATGAAACAAGGAATAAAACGGACTCCAAAACAGAAAATAACTGCCCCGGCCAGGGCCCTGTATCTAGATGTGCGGAGAATATGCGACGAAAAGTACCTCGAATTCGAAGTTGCCTCAGCACATTACTTGAAGAAGAAGAAGAAGAAGAAGAAGCAGCCGCCTGTGGCTTTCCAAGCCTTCGCCTTTGAAACATTTGGAGGGTTGCATGCTGATGCGCTGGCCTTGTTGCAGAGGCTCCAGGGGCTTTTGAACCAAGCCATCATTGATCAAGAAGATGTGGAGGGATGTTTTGTCATTCGTCGGGTCAGTTTCATCATTGCGGCGGCTGTGGGTCGCCAGCTGGCCGCTCGCCGGGTGTGACTCATAGCTTGAAACATTGGGGGTTGGGTCCTTGAACATTGGGCTGGTCTTTTTTACTCCACTCTTGTAACGAAGAAAGAAGAAGGAAAAAGAAGAAAGAAAGAAGAAGATAGAAAGAAGATAGAAAGAAAGAAAGAAGATAATGTGTTTCGTCACCCATAGTATTGATTTTATCTTTTTTTCTCAGATTTGCCTCCGCCTGGCCAGTCTTTAAGCGGGGCTGGCAGCTTCGCCACTTTCAGCGTCCAGCCTTTTGCGGAATTTCCAGTGTTTTTCAACACTTCATTATCAGTTTGATACCACATGTACATCGTATTGGATTTCCTGTTTTCTTCCTCAGATTTGCACCAGCTCGGCCAGTCTTTCCGCAGGACTGGCAGCTTCGTAACTTTCTGGCGTCTGGCATCTGCGGAATTTCCCGTGTTCTTCCCCACTTCCTGTGTTTCTTAACACACAGTATTGTTTTTTTCTTTTTCTTTTTTGGCCCCTCAGATTTGCCTCCGCCGGCCCGTCTTTCACAGGGACTCACAGCTTCACCCCTCCCCAGCATCCAGCACTTACGGAGATTCCAGTGTTTTACAACACTTCCTCCTGTGTTTCTTCACACATCATCTTGGTTTTCCCTTTTCTTCTCCGCTTCGCCTCAGCCCAGCCAGTTTTTCAGAGGGACTGGGGGCTTCACCACTTTCCAGCATCCAGCACGGTCTTGGGGTTGGGTTTCCCAGCTGGTGATGCCATGGCCAGCGTTCCTCTCTTTGACCCCACCTGCCCTTGGAAGGCATCATGCAAGTCTCGTAAGATCACTACGGGTGCTGGGCTCCCACGTCACTTGCAGAGGTTCCACAAGCTCGGCGATGCTGGGCGGGATGACTGGGTGTCGCAACTCAGATCCCCAGCAGAGTACAGGAAGCTTGAAGCCATCTTGGGAGCTACCTCCAGCTGGTTGTGCACCACTTGCTTCAAAACCCATTCGCTGGGAGTTCTTTCGTGCGCAACCAACCCAGACACCTGCCAGCGCTTGTGGAATCTGGAGGATGGCCTGGTTCCCCCTGATGTTAACCTTCTTCCTGGCCTTCCCCGCCCTGCACCGCCGCCGCATCAGCCGCCGCAGGATACTTCAGAGCCCCAGGGCCGCCTCCATTCGCATCCCCGAGGACGACCACACGCATCCGCCGCCGTTGCTGATCCTCCGCCCTCTGCTCCCCCGGCCCGTGTCCGCCGCCATCCCCTGACCCCTGCCCTTGTCCATCAAGTTTTCACCCTTGGTCACCATTCGTACCGCAGGGTCCCTAGGTCAGCATGGATACCTTGGGCTACAGCATTGCGGTCCGCTCTCAAGGCTGTTGCGGACTCGGGCTCCGAGGCTGCCTGGGTTGAGCTGTTGATCCTTCCGATGTGCGTCCTATCAGCTCGTCGCAGGCCTCGGGGTGAGGGAGTTGCGCAGCACGTCCGCCGTCGGGCCCGCGCATGGTTGGATGGTGATATTGATGGCCTAATTGATGAACTCTTGGCCACCGCGCCTGCAGCAACTGCCCCACCCCGCCCATTAGACGATGCGGCGCTTGCCGCTCGCGTCTTGCGCAAGGTTGCAGATGGCCATTTATCAGCGGCTGTTCGGATGTTGGAGCCTGCCACCATCGCCCCAGCCACGCCTGACACATGTGCTGCATTGGCAGCGCTTCATCCTATCCGACCGCTTCCCGTTGGCGCCCCGCCTGCGCAGGCCCCTTACCGTGCCCAAGTGGAGGAAGTCTTGGCTGCCCTCAAAACCTTCCCACCTGGTACCGCTGGCGGGCGGGACGGCTTGACCCCATTACATATAAAACATGCCTTCTCTGTAGGTGGCTCAGACCTCTTGTTGGACAGCCTCCTTGGCGTGGTCAATCGGGCCTTAGCTGGGGATGTTCCCCCTCCCTTGCGATCTTATTGGGCCAGCGCTCCCATCACCCCTCTCTTGAAGCCCAATGGGGGTATCCGGCCCATTGCAGTGGGGCTCACCCTGCGCCGTCTGGTTTCCAAGATAGCTGTTGCAGCCGTCTTGCCCGCTGTCAGTGAGTATTTGCAGCCACACCAAGTTGGGGTTGGAGTCCGAGGGGGTGCAGAAGGCCTCGTCCATGCCCTCAACCGCTTGGTGGCACACCAGCAAGATTCCCCCGACCTCGTCGTTGTCAGCTTGGACTTCCAAAATGCTTTCAATACGGTCGACCGCAACCGCATGCTTGGGGAAGTCGCCCTCCATTGCCCCAGCATCTGGCAGTATGTGGCGACGACGTACGGCTGCGCGGCCCATCAGTATGTTGGGCCCCATGTCGTGGACTCCACAACAGGGGTCCAGCAAGGGGACCCCCTCTCTCCGCTGCTTTTTGCGCTCACTGTCCAGCCACTCCTCCTTGACCTTCATCGGGAGTGTCCCGACGTACACCAAGGGTGGTATCTGGATGACGGCACGTTTGTTGGTCCCGTGCCCGCAGTGCAGCAGGCAGTCCAGTTGGTTGTTGACCGGGCCCCCGCATATGGCTTGAGCCTCAACCGTCACAAGTGCCGTGTGTGGTCGCCGCGCCCGAACCCTCAGCATTTGGATGGGTTCCCTCTGGGCTTCGTCAATGAAACTCGTGCTGGTTTGATAGTGTTGGGGGCAGCGGTCACCGTGTCAGTCGAGTACGCGGCTTCCGTAGCCCAGGCGCACGTTGATGCCGTGGCAGCCTCGCTCCAGCGTTTGCCGATTCTCCGCCACCCCCAAGCCAAGCTTCTCTTGCTTCGCAGTTGCCTTGGGACCTGCAAGGTGGTTTTCACAGCTCGGACCATGCCGCCAGCTGCAGCTGCGCAAGCTTTGGTGACCTTTGATATGCTCCAAACCCAGGTCCTCCAATCCATTGTCACAGCTGGTGGTGGTGGTTTTGGCCCTTTGCAGCAAACCTTGGCTGGCTTGCCTATTGCCCAGGGGGGTCTAGGGGTCACTAAGGCCACTTCCCTTCTGCCTTGTGCCTATCTCGCCTCCGTCACGCAGACAGCCCCCCTCCAGGACCGCCTTCTGGGGACATCCACTGCCCCACTTGTCCCCGCTGCCCTAGCTGCCAAGGCTGACTACTGCGCCCTTGTTCCTGATTTCGATGCGGCGCTCTTCGAGGATCCGGATTTTGTCCGCAGCAAAGTTCAAGCCCGGCTGTCCAAACCCTTGTCTCACCGCGCATACCGGGAGGTTCTTGATGACCCTGCTCGCTCGGGTCGCGACCGTGCTGTGCTCCAATCTCTTACACAGCCGGGAGCGTCTGATTGGCTGCTGGCTCTCCCAGTTCCCCATTTGCAGCAGACCATGCCCCCTGAGTCGTTCCGCTGCCGCCTTCAATACCAGCTCTTGATCCCCATTTTCCACCCTGGCTCCCAATGCCCGTGCTGCTTGAGGGAGTTGGATGTCTGGGGCGACCACGCGGTCCACTGCACCTCAGGGGGGGATGTTGCCATTGTCGGCCGACATTACTCAGTTCGTAACGGCCTGGACGCTGTCCTTACCTCAGCTCGTCAGCGGGTCACCCGGGAACCCGCCTTTCCCACTCCTGTCCCTGGCCAGGAGCGCTGTCGCGCAGACCTCCGCCTCCATGCGTGGGAGGAGGGGCGTGACCTTTATATCGACATCGTTGGCTCTTCCCCACTCACAGTTGCCAACTTGCTGCACTTCGTGCCGGGTGGGGCCGCCGCGCGCGCTGCCCAAGACAAGCAGACCCGCTATGCTGTCTTGTTGTCGCGTCAGCAGCCGCCTGTGGCTTTCCAAGCCTTCGCTTTTGAAACATTGGGAGGGTTGCATGCTGATGCGCTGGCCTTGTTGCAGAGGCTCCAGGGGCTTTTGAACCAAGCCATCATTGCTCAAGAAGATGTGGAGGGATATTTTGTCATTCGTCGGGTCAGTTTCATCATTGCGGCGGCTGTGGGTCGCCAGCTGGCCGCTCGCCGGGTGTGACTCATTGCTTGAAACATTGGGGTTTGGGTCCCTGAACATTGGGCTGGTCTTTTTTACTCCACTCTTGTAAAGACGAAGAAGGTTACATCTGTCCAGCCACGAGGGCATGATAAGATGTCCACAACACACGCTAGCCGAAATAAAGAAAAGCGGGCCACCCGAGGTAGCCAAACAAAGACTAGACACGCAACGGCGTAAACGAAATGGGAAAATGGGGAATAAATGGGGAAGGGGCAGCCACGCACGTGGCTGCGGCCAAGTCACCGCATCCGGCGTAAGTCAACACGAGCCTGGAAGGCATCCGAGATGAAAGATACAACCGCACGCAAGTCAGCCTGCCAAATAAACTGCCGAAGAGACCGTGAGGGACTAGCAAACAACTGGGGGTAACGCTCCCGCACCGGCGTAAGGGCGGGACAGTGAAAAACAAAGTGGTGTTCATCACCCACAGCGGAACCACACATATCACACACGCGCTGAAGCCGCGGATGCCGCTGCCGGCGGCCCAGATCAATGGGAAGGCCATGAACACCAAGACGAAACCTGAGAAAGAGCCGAACCTTGGAAACATCAAGAGAGAGATAAAAAAGGCGGGAGCGCTGAGCCTTAGTAGGGCGCGCGAACCACCGCACATAAGTACATAGCTGAGGATCCGTAGGGGCCAACCGGGGGGAAACATGGAGGGAAGGCACATCGAGGGTATTAGCCTGCCTAACGAGGGCTAAAAAGGTATCCATGTCTACAGGATGGGGGCGCTGACAATCAATCTCAGTACTTGAGTGTTCAGTTCGTAGAATACCTACACGCAGCCTCTAGCCTAGAGGCTCTAGGTCACGCTAAGTCCCGAATCCAGAAATCACGTCTGAGACACCTTACTAAACGTCCGAGCAGGCACCAGGAACCATTTATTTGCTGTTGGAAGCGCTACCTTAGTCATGCAAACTAATTGACGTCATGAAGACCCTTTATTAATCAAACATAAATGCAATGTGATGTCTTCAGGAATCAAGACAGGGAAGAAGAATTCCCAGCGGATCTCCACTGTGAATTCCAGCAGAACTTCCTTCAAGCGGAAGAACTCCACTTGATCGCAGCTGCTGAAAGCTTCGGGGCAGTCGGCTGAAGGCCCTTCAGCGGCTGAAGGCCCTTCAGTGACGGCGGATTCGTCACGTACCCTGGGAGGGATACGTGACGAATCCCAGGATCCGCGGATCAAGATCGGAGCTGCCCGGAGCATATAATGGCGAGGCTCATATCCTGCAGATGACACAACATAACCTTAAAGTCATCGCATGAGCTTAAGTGGCTGTAATCAATACATTGGAGTGTTGACATTCCGGAATCCATTCTTATCTGCGCGGCAGTGAGGCGGCCTTGTCCTCCGTCCTAGCTTTACAGGCAGAAGCAAGCAGGTGCGTAGTCAGGTCAACGCTCCATGGGACATGCATGAATCAATATTGGTGATGAAAATGTATGACGACTGGATTGCAGACTAAACCGTTAAAGTAAAGTCGGTTGCAGTTCTATTACAAGGTTCATGTAACTTTGCCCTTACGCTCGTATGGCTATTGTTTCGAAATTTAAATTGAATTTTACCAATGAGTCATTACAGACACAAAACATTAATAATCACAGCTTTCCAAAGGAGAATTAGTCTGACGACGACAATGTAATCAGGGTCGGCGGCTCGATTGTGGTTAGAAAAGTACTGAGAGGATTTTTGCGATATCTGAACCCCTACTTCAATATTCAATTTTCTAAGATAATTGGAAGCAAAAGAATCTTAATCCCGATCCACTTGTCTCCTCGAAAGGACTGCCCATCGGGAGCTGAACTTTCCTCTTCCTAATGTGGCCAACTTTGCTAACTTTTTACTATGCAGGAACCTTGCTGCAGAAGAAATAGCGAAACCCGGGGGTGCTGCCAAAATAAACCAGTGCTACTAGCCAAAACTTCATATTGGAACTAAGGCGAGACCACAAGATAAGTAAAACATGGTGAAAACCAGTGGTTGGCATTTCCTACGGTGCAGCCCACTGTGCAGAGATTTGGACTCTGCTTTGGAGAAAAAGCCCCACATATCTCTTCCAAGCTGTGCAAAGAGATAAAGGTACCTCCTGGTAGCTGCACACAGATGAGAGCTTTGGTGCAAAGGCTAGCCGCATACCCACTTGAAGTTTAGACATGATGTAAAGTATATAATTCCACTGCTAAACGGGACCATTGCACTGTGTGTGTGTGTGTGTGTGTGTGTGTGTGTGTGTGTGTGTGTGTGTGTGCGTGTGTGTGTGTGTGTGTGTGTGTGTGGTGTGTGTGTGTGTGTGTGTATTTTTCTTTGTGTGTGTGTGTGTGTGCGTGTGCGTGTACACGTGTGTGTGTGTGTGTGTGTGTCTGCGTGTACACGTGTGTGTGTGTGTGTGCATGTGCGTGTGTGTGTGTGTGTGTGTGTGTGTGTGTGTGTGTGTTTCTGTGTGTGTGTATGTGTGTGTGTGTGTGTGTGTATTTTTCTTTGTGTGTGTGTGTGTGTGCGTGTGCGAGTACACGTGTGTGTGTGTGTGTGTGTGTGTGCGTGTACACTTGTGTGTGTGTGTGCGTGTACATGTGTGTGTGTGTGTGTGAGTGTGTGTTCGCGTGTGTGTACCTGCAAGCCAATCCAGACAGAGTATAATAACATGCCAGTGGAACAACGGAACATTTCGCAACAAGGACTGTTCCGGTGTTGGCTGGTCCTGTCTTTAGGGTTTAGGGTTAGGGTTCAAATGGAATAGCGGAACAACGGAACAGTTCCAGAGGAGCAGCGGAACAACTATATGTTCTGTTGGCATACTCTCGATCATCTCGTGCTCTTAGGGAGATTAAGCTGGATTAAGGGGAAGCTGCTTTTGGTGGTCAGTCTAGGAAGATGTAGATCATCCTATCAATTCCATGCGTGCACACCAACTTAGTGCATGTGGCATCTCTTCAATATGCTATGTTCAGGAATTGCCAATTGGCCAGATGCTTGGATGCAAAAAGAAATCTATAGACCCAGAATGCCAACATTCAGTCTTTTTTATTTGGGTGTCTGTCAAACTAATTACAAGAAAGAAACCCCAACCAAAAAAACCATAATTGAAAAAAAGGAGGGAGTGCGTCGGGTAGGCTCTTCCGGAATTCGAGCTGTTTGAGCTGGGAATCAGCGCCGTTGCGGACAGCTCAGCCATCAAGCCACCGCAGCAGGGCGCATCCAAGCTCCCGGAGGCACGCCTGACGAGCCTCCAACGCCAGCTGGCGGCGTACATGGAGCAGGCAGGCTTCGACGGCCTTTTCGACGTCGCGCACGCCTTCAGGACGCTCAACCCGGTCTTCTTCACGGCCACCACCTTGGAGGCTCTGGCGGCGGACGAGGAAGGGCTGCTTGGCGTGGCCTTCTACCTGCTTGTGATGTACAAAACCGACGACATCTTGGAAGACGCACCCGCCGCCGTAGGCCCCGGCCTGGTCCATGCTCTGGAGGACCTGTATGCCTCTGCGTTGAGCAATCCCCCTCCCGAGTGGCTCTTGCAGACCCCTCCCTCTCTCCATGTGCAGACCCCTCTGTCTCTCCATGCGCAGCCTCCTCCAAGAGGAACCGCTTCCGAGTGGCTCGCGCAAACCCCTCCGCCTCCACAAGTGCAGCCGGCCCCCGAAGTTACAATTGAGAAACCATTACGTTCGAAGCAAGCCTTCCAAAGGATTCCAAGCCCTGCAAGGGATTCCAGTCTTCTGCCACCTGGCAGCGTTGTAGGGGTCCAGAGCAGGCCGCTTCCCGGAGCTGCTGAGCTGGCACCAGCGGCACGCGAAGCGGACGGTAGTCCGGCCGCACTGGCAGCGCCCAGCAAAGCACGTGGGCCCCTCGATATGGGGAGCCCCGAGTTCCGGGAGCTGTTCCTGCGGCTGAATGCAGAGGCGTTGGCGTTGCTCCGCGCCTGCTCCTTGTCGTCCGTCTGCGGGAGGGGCGTTGCGGCGTATCACCACGCCTGGTGGGCCCGGCTCGTTCAAGACTACCTGCACTACATGGAGGGGATCGCGACTGAGCAGCAGTACATCCACATGGGCCACCGCATAACCTTCAAGGTATGTCGCGCTTCTGCTTCC